>JAUBOD010000981.1:717156-731835 GCA_032353885.1 Nothura maculosa | reverse complement strand
CGCGCCGCCCTCGCCGCAGCCCGAGGAGGAGGAGGCGGCGGGCGGCGGGAGCCCCGGGGGTGCCGCGGAGCCGCCGCGCGTGCCCATGGACGCGCTGGCCGCGCAGCTGCTGCGCGACCAGTTCCTGCTCACGGCGCTGGAGCTGCACACGGAGCTGCTGGAGAGCGGGCGCGAGCTGCCCCGCCTGCGCGACTACTTCTCCAACCCGGGCAACTTCGAGCGGCAGAGCGGCACCCCGCCCGGGCCCGCGCCCGGCGCCGCCAGGGAGCCCGCGCCCGGCCAGCTCAGTGAGTGCGGGAGCCGCGGGAGCCGCGCGGGGAGCCCTGGAGCGCCCCGGGCCGCGCGGAGCTGCGGGGAGCCCCGGAGCGCCCCGGGCCGCTAACGCCCCCGGCCCCAGGGGAGGCGGTGCGGGCCGGGGGCAGCCGCCCTGCAGGAGCTCGCGGGGTCGGGCGGCCGGGCTCCCGCTCTGCGGGAAGTTGCTGCCGGGTTTTGTTGCTGTTGCTGGTCACTCTGACAAGAGGCGTTCCTGTGATGAGGGAAAGCGCTTTGAACGCGAAGCCTGTGTTGTGTCTTTAAGGTAGCTTATGTAAGTGACTCTGAGAGAGGAGCTGTCCCACTACCTGCCCGCTAAAAGCTTAAGGAAGTCGCTGAAAAAATACAGAATGGTCAACAGCCAGTTGAGAGGTGTAACTGTGTGGGTGTGGGGTTTGGTCTTTGCATTTGGCGTTTTTAAAGTTATGCCATTTTTTTGCTTGCTTTAAAACAACACTTCTGTTCTTGCAATGACATGCAGTTAAAGTTTTGGAATGACTAATGACATTTCTAGATGGCTAACTGTCTTAGGGATAGGATGGACTTTCAGTTTGTTACTGTTTGTGTAGCATCTGCTGGAAATGGCATGTTCGTATGTTTTATGTTTTTCCTGTGGTGTCTAGACTCGCGTTATCTTGTTTATGAACATGTAGGTTTTCATACGTGGCTTGGAAAGACTGAGCACTTCAGTGCAGTCACCTTCAGGATGAGATTGGAGAATGTTGGAAAAGTTTGTGCTTTGAGGCTCTCAGGGATGGTAGCTTTTAATTGTTCAATTAAAAGCAGCTTCGTGTTAGATTTTGGTCACTTTATCGAATGGACTTAAAATTCCCTTCGCTGTGTCAGCACAACATGAATTCCTGGTGAATCCATGAATCTCACTTGAGGCAGCAGAGCTGGAAGAACCTGCAGCCTGGGTAACTGGGGCGTCACACATGCAGAAAGTCACTCCTCGGGATTCTACATCCATGTTAAATTACTTGGGAACACGCTAACGAGCGCTGGGCTGACAGGCTGTGTGGTGGGTCACAGTAGCACCTCGCTAAGGGAAAAATAAAGGCGAGGAAGAGAAATACAACTTACTTTGGAGCAGTGTGTTAGCACTGAGGCACCATAAAAATGCATAGCAATAAACACTAGGTTAAAGCTGAAGTGGAAGTGCAAGTTTAGAGGGGGGTTTGAAAAGGGTTTTTTTTTTTTGTCTCAAAGATGCTGCAAAAGAAAATGAATTGACATTGAAGGCTGACAGATCCAGAACAGCAAAATAAAGTGTATTTTAGTGCAACTCAAAGAGATTTCTGGAATTACTGTAATCAGGCATCTTTGAGATCTGAGCCTAGCATAGAGCTAGCAGTTGTCAGGGGCGTTCAGCCTGGTTGTGGTTCATGATAACAAGAGATAATGAAATCTGCAGCCCCCGATTTTAAACCAGTTTCCAAATGTTAAAGAACAGATTGCAAAAGACTCTGGGCTGAAAATTATATGATCCTTGTGCAAGAGTTTCTTTTTTTTTCACTTCCTTCTTAAGCATCTGGTATTAAGTTTCGTTAAAGAACTAACCTGTGTGTAGTATCCTCGTTTAGTTGGAGAACTCAGCTCTGTTAAGAAGCCCAACCTGTTGTTCCTGCGTTCCCTTAAGCCGTTGGATGGATCTTCTCATGGAGACTTGCAGTGGATTTAAGCGCACATAGTGAACAGTCTCCAGTTACCTACACTCATTTTGTATTTGCTGCACAGCAAAAGATAATCAGCAACAGAAGGGTAGATTTTTTTTGTAGAAACTACTAACAGAGAAAAGTCGTGGAGTTTAGCAGGGTTATTGTTGAAGGACATTTGAATCTGATGCCCAAGTGAGGAACAAAAATCATTTCTGTTGGTGTTTAAAGTCATAGCTATTTGCAGCATGTGCCTTGCACCTGTATTGTTTTCCACACAGGTTGGGTAATTCCCTCTAGTTTTACACTGAGGTTTTAGTGGTGTGAGTGGATGCAGAGGCAGCATGAGAGGCAGCGCTCGCTGGATGTGAAGCACGTGTGGAATGCGGCCTGGCCCGAAGAGTTCTCGGGACCCTTCCTAGCAAACTGCAAGCTGAGTGCCTACTGGAATCTCCTGGGGTTTGCTGCTTGGTTCTCTTTTTGCTCCTTTTGCTAAGCTGCTATGAAGAGATTTTCTTGAAATGGAGGAACTAGAAAAAGCATTATCATGTGGTCAGCAAGTGACTTAAAAGCTTTTTTTTTTCTCTTTTTTTCTTTGAGCTGTTATTCAGAGTACTTGATTGCATAAGCATTTAGTAGCCACATAACTGAGGTTTCTTGTATTTTTGCACAATCTTCACTCTCCCAGCAGCAATTACGTGTCCCAGCTGCAAACAGATTAAGCTCTATTGTGCTGAAATATATGGAATTGTGTTGTCCACTACTCTGGTTTTTTAGTTTAATCAGTTTGTGATTGAGGAGTGGGCGCTGTCCATCTGGAGAGCCAGCACCTGTGTGTAGTCTGCATCCTTCACCCACAGCTCCCCTGTATCTTCTCCAACTTATTCTGTATCAGCTCCCACTGCTGTTTTCAATCACAGTAACTCCACTCAGCATTTTGATGCCACTTTTCTAAAGCTAGTGGTAGGATTACGTAGTTTGGAAGCCCGTGCCCTGTATTTTACAGGGCTATGGTCTGCATAGCGGTACTTGCACCTACACATATTAGATTCAAATTTGCGTCACTGCCTCTTATCTTTGTATTTGCAAGTACAGTAGAAATGAAGCATTTAAATATTGCTGTTTCAAATGTCTCATCTCGATTACCAGTTACTAAGGACAGTGGTCGAAGATTTTCTTTGTTACGTTGGGTGGGTGATGTGCCCTTCAGGTCCTGTACTCAGCAAATGCCCTTTGGTGAAGGAATGCAGTTTATACTGCTAGAACTAGCTTTAGTCTTAAAATCTGCCAATTGTTTTCTTATTTGTGGCTATAAAAGCTCCATGTTCCCAAAATTTGTAATGCAAGTCATTTGTTTAATAGGATATGCTTTATTTCTAAAGAGATTACTGTTTTCCGTGGAGTTCCTTCTGACTTACTGAATTCAATTTTTGAGCACAAAAATGAGAAGTTGATTTTGCTCCTGTGTAGTAAATGTCTAGTTTTAGTTGAAATTTTGCTGTTTCAGCTATCTCTCTGGTTTTGCTTCTGGCCTTAGAAATTCAGATGGATCCTGGGAGAAGATGCATGGCAAGAGCAGCTCCAAGATGTCCATGTGACAAAGGAGCATTTAGATAACAAGATCTGAATTGAAGAGAAAGTGACTCTTGTTAGGCCCTTGTCATGATCAGTGTCCATCACTTTTCTGCAAAACAGGTTGCTGTATCTCAGCTTAAATGATAGTCTAAATAAGATTGGGAATTAGGAAGAAGACAATATCAGTCGTTCTGATGACCTTGTTTTTGTTTTTTGGGTTTTTTTTTTGTTTGTTTGCTTTTGGCTAGTCTTTGCTTGGGAGCTCAAAGCCCTTGTTGGTCTCCTTATGAAAATAAACGAAGATGTGAGCAGTCTGGTTGGCTACTTCTATAAATGCCCTGGCAGTAGAAGGACTCGTGGGTGAAAGGGTGGCCTACGAGAAAGACACTTTTAATAAGGACATTATGGCAATAACACTAGCTGAAAATTTGCACGTCAGAAGCCTTAGAAGCCTTTTAAGCTCCACTGTATGTGAATTACGTCCTGGCTAAAGGGTATCAGGTTACCTTTTCTTCTGACGCTTATCTCTTTCTTCTTGAAGATATGGCCTGGAGATTCTGTTTTGCTGGGAGAAGCTTGCTGCAGATCTTACAGAAGATCTGTTGCCTGTTACTAAAAGCTTTGTCTAATATTTGCAGGCATCTGAAAAGCTCATCTACGTACAACGTCCCTCCTCTTGATTGGGTTAAAATTTCTAAATACTGGGCGTGTGTCCTATAAACTCGGAGTTAATGAAAAGGTAGAAAGGCAATTAAAAAAATCATGGCTTCAAATTAAGCTTTGGAATAAGATATGAGATATATGCATATGAGATATACACATATGTATATAGTCATTGTAAGGAATTTCAGTATTCAAAATGTTGCATCAGAAGTCTGTTTCCTTATCAGAATATGGAGATTAGTCATAAAAATTATTGTACTCAAATGTTACAGTATTGTGTATTCAGCATCTTAACTGTTTACCTTAAATGTATTATTTGTATTTGCTTTTCTACCATATTTTAGAAATGCAAAGACAGAACAGGTTTGGGAAGCTGCATTGGATTCTCCTTTGGCATGAGCTCAAGCCTTTGAGTGATTTCAGGAAAACATTTCACAAAGCCTTGTATTTTTGTTCATGATGTGCATGCCTAAGATATGACACAAAGTGCATTTTAAGTTTGTTGAATAAACACTGAAAGCCTCTTTAAGAGACCGAGATGAAAAGGCCTTTGACAAACACTGGACTCTTCCTCCCCGCGCAACATGAGGGAGAGGCAATTTACTTCCCCCCTTCCTACAGCATAGCACTGTAGGATGGCAATACACCTAATGGCTTTGCTTTTGAATTGGAGGAAGTATTTCCATGTAGAAACTCAGAATTAGAGCTTTTTATATAAATAACAGGCACTTTCTGATGCTGTGGGAGAGAATTAGGAACTGTCAGACTCTCTAGAAAGATACCTGTCTGCATGCTGTCGTTTGACAGGGCTGTCGAAGAAGGAACAATCACGGTAAAAATATCCCAGTTTATTTCTAGTCTAATTCTTTACAGATTAAAAATTGTTGATTAAAATTTAAAAAATTTACTCTTGTCCTGAGATAAATGAAGAAACCAAGGAAAGGGGAACATAATAGAAATGGAAATATTCAGCAAGTTGAGAGAAAGCAACGCTTGAGAATTAAGATGGGTGCCATCTTAGGCATTATCCTTTGGTCTCTCATCGAAGACAACCCGTTAAAGACTGGACTGTGATGAGGTTTTGCTTAACAACAGTGCAGAGAGTTAGGTCCCTACGGGGCACGGAAAAGTCCTTGCAGCGCAAGCCATGCGATTCCTTTTGGGAAGGACAGGGCAGCATCACTGAGCATATGGAGTTGGCTGGACCACGTTGCTGCTTTCTGGCTTATACCAAAGCCTGCACGGCTCTGGAGCTGGGAGGCACCTTTGTGGATGCTCCTCGCTCAGCCCTTAGGCTTGGGAAGCTCTCCTAGCCCAAGCTCAGGCTGCAGCTTGCACGGAGGGAGCCCAGCTGGGCTTGGTGCTGTGCCCAAGCTCCTGCTCTGGACCTCAGTGCTTCCTGCAGTAGCCTATTCTGCAGCCTAGTCAGGCCTATTCTGCAGGGGCAGCTCGAGTCCCTCCCGCTAGGAATTTGGCTGCTGCCTGAGGCCGTCCATGCAGTAAACTCGGCCCAAGAAGCAGAATGTTTGTTTTCTGGTATGGCCCTCTCTGAAGTCAGATCAGGTGCATCTGTATCTGATAATCTTCCAACAGTTGGGTTACTTGTGAGTGACTGACTTCTGTGTTGGGGTGCAGGATCTATCTATTTCCTACTTCTGTTTCCTTCTTCTTACAAGCTGCTGTGTTGCAGGAAGACTCCTCCCTCCAAGGGCATTAGCACCATATCTACACTTTTTAGTTTTGGGGTTTTTTTTTTTCTTATCTGTATCTGATGAAAATAAATGATTATACTGATCATCTGTTTTCAGTCTAGTTTGTATTTCCACCCATGGACTAACATTACCTGATGATCTTAAAAAACTCTTGAAGAATTCTGGGTATTTTATAAGCTCTGGCTGTTCCAAAAGTTAAATTTATTCTAATAGCATTGCTTATCTTGATTTCATTTGATGATAGTTTAAGAAGGTTTTTTTTTCAGTACACACCAACTTTGAAAGTTTAACTAGGCTCATACCAAGCGAGAACATCTGGGACGGGACAAGAGTCATCTGCACTTACAAAGCAAGGTTGATAAGCCAGGCGCTAAAATGGAGTGCATGATATGGGAATTTAGACCCTAAGGCTCCTAGTTTCATATCAGAGTAACCATAGCAATGTGCTGTGTGTTGATGCAATATAAGTTTGTTTTGTAGGGTCAAATTGGTTTAAAATTTGGATGAATAAGTCTGT
This sequence comes from Nothura maculosa, assembly GCA_032353885.1. NCBI lineage: Eukaryota > Metazoa > Chordata > Aves > Tinamiformes > Tinamidae > Nothura > Nothura maculosa. Next base: position 725,401 of record JAUBOD010000981.1, on the reverse strand, counting down.
TTCCTCCCCATAGAGCTTGTGCTAGATCAAATATCTGCTGTCGTGGATCGAGTTTGCATTGCTGGCTGAGCCAGCAGGGCTAAGCTTGGAACAAGCGGAAAGACAGCACAAATTTTCAAGGCAACAGCCATATTCAGATTTCAAAATCATGTTCTTCAACAGTTGTTTTGTGAAATCTGGTCAGGCATGCCATAAAGTAACTTGCAGTATCATTTGAGGTGAATTACTTTTTAAATAGTTTAATTCCCTTATATGTACTGCACAGTATACTTATTTCAGCTGCTACATAATGCAGCCACATGTTCAAGTTCTGAATCAATAAAGTCACTTTTGAGATGTTCATGTTATTTTACCCTCTTAACTGATATAAAAATGAATCCATAAAAATAACTCTTCTGTCTTTTTTTAACATTCACAAATGTGAATGTTATCCCAATTGCCTATCGGCTTATTCCGGCATACACTTCTGCAGTTCAGCGCCAGTGAGGATTTTAAGTATGTGCATGTAAAACAAGAGAAAGTTCATTCGTTGTCCCACAGAGGCTTTGACTGCAGCTTCCTTAGATCCTGCCATTTCTGTCTGTGGTGGTGTAAGGATAGCTGAAGGTGTTGGTTGTGTAGACAGGTATTTCTAAAAGGGAGCAGACCATCTGTTCCATGGGGGGGAAAGGTTGGTTTATTGCGATTTTTAAAAGTATTTCAGGGGATGGTAAAATGCCTAATTGGCTGACTTCTTTAAAACAAAGAGAAATAGATCTGAAATACATTTTTGCATACTTGCATTTCCTTAGGCCTTAACCTGAACTATTTTTCAGAACTCTTTTATCATACCTATAGCACAGAGGGGAGGGGAGGGGAAAAAAAAAAGGAAAAAAAAAAGGAGCAGATCTGATTAGTGTCTAAAGAAACTTGTCACCCAGGATTTATTGTCAGAGTACTTGCTGAATTGCTTTCATCTCCTTTGAAAAACGAAAAATCAGATGAGATATCCAAAAGCCAAAGGCAATCTGTAATATGTAAAATGTGTTACACTGTTTGCTGTTTCAGATGTTCAATGTACAGAGAGTTTTTTCAGCTTTTTTATTTGCAGACCCACTAAGAAATGACTTTGTTTTTATTTTGATGGAAAATGTGGCTCAGTAGGTTTCTTCAACCAAAAACCACTGTATGTGTATATTAGGAGAAGCGAGGGTTTAACCCAGATCCAATTACAGTGTAGTCCTGCAGACAGCTGAAATAGCCAAGCTTTGCAGTAGAAGCTTCCCTTTATTTTCTAAAGTTCAACCTGTATTTTCTATCTCACTGTATTTTCTAAAGCTGCCTTAAAAGTTACTTTAGCAATAGTCTGTGGATCTTAAGTAGAAAATCATTGGTAAAGAATGTTTTTATCTTTTACTAGGCATGGATCCGAGTGCCATTATCAGATAAAATTACTTCTGCTATATAAAGTTGCTTATGTAATTCTTATTAATGTTAAAGCATTTTAACCTTCTCTAAAGTAAAAAATCATGTCTGATTCAAGCCTCTTGAAGCAAAGTTGCTGGAGCTCTGCTTGCATGAATATTCAAAGTTCTCTATATAAATCTTTTGTTATAGTCAATAGTGTGAAGAATGTTCCATGGCAGTTTTTTTTTTTCCCCAAAATCTGCTATATTGTATATTCATGTTTGATAAAGCTACAATAAATTACAAGTAGAACTCTGTCTCTCTTTTTACATACACACACACACACACACACACACACACACACACACTTCTTTTGTAATTATGAGTTTTCTTATCCAAATAGTGATGTGCTGGGATTGATTTCTGAAGTATGGACCATGGTTTTGTATTATCATGCTAGACATAAGTTATTATCTGGGCTAATTGACTTTTTTTTTTTTTTTTTCCCCTGGTAAAGTGTTTTCATTAACGATCTCCCAAAAAAAAGGCAATAACTTCCAATAATAAGTACTTAAAGTAAGCAGACATTTCTTCTTACTTGCAGCTATTTTCCCTAGGTAATGCCTACATAATATACACATTTTGTCCTAAAATTGAAATAATGTTGTCCTAGTATATTGCATATTCCAGTAAAGGAAAACTTATTCTTATTGGGAATCCTTATTGGATAAGGAATCCTTACTGCGAGGATGTGCACTGCTTGTTCTTCTATATGTATGCTATTCAAAAGTAATCTTCTGGTAGTCAGTTGTTGCTCTAATCAGTTCAAACTGTGGTAACGCTCTTGTTTGAAGGTTGCAGGTGTTTTTCCCGTGCAAGGGAGAATATATATTTAGAGATGCAAAGTGGATTGGTTGTACTTCCTCAATTTCAGGGAACACAAAGGGACTTAGTGGTCTTCACATGCTCTGTTTGGTTAGATTTTAGTATTTGCTGGTATAATTTCCTTTCATCTTAGAAAATGTGGCAGTTTATTGGCTTGTTGATCATTTTAGGCTGTGGGGTTTTGTTTTTATTTGTCTGTTGTGATCAAGTTAGGTGTTCTAGAAGTGAATACAGTTCTTAAATATGGTTGGTATCTTAGAGATTTCTCTTAGTATCTCTTGAGCGTTTTCATTAGTAAGTACTTTTACCTATTTTACTACATAATGCTCATGTAAAAATCACTTAATTTTAATTCTTCACACATTTTTTGTTTAATTCAAATATTGTAGAATGCTGGTTAGTGTTTGTCCTGTAAGTGTCCCTTTAGGCAAGCTGATTTAAAAACTTTTTTTTTTTTTGCATAATGGTAAGTGAAATATTTCTTTTGGCATGTATGGCAGTGGAAAGGATTGTAGGACTTTGTTTTGAGGGTTTTGGTGATTTTATCCTTACGTGGTTCTGCTTCCCTTTCAGTAAGAAAGAGAGATGAATAAACCAAGGGAACATAAGCTGGGAGCAGACATGTAATGGAGGTGACTGTTCTGGGAATAAGAAGGGAATTAAAATTTTTTTCTCTAAGATGAGGAAGGATATTTAGTGATTGTATGTGTTCACGAGCAGAGCCTCATTGCAAACCTAATTTGTAGATGAAATTAAAGCATTTTACTTGTATTTTATTACATTACTAAATGGTTGATGATGAGCATTTATAATATACAATATTAGCTATATTTCCATATATTAAAACAATTGTATGCAATGAAAGATTTAAAAATCAAATTATCATGATGATTCTAAGCTTTTTAGGTTTTGTTTTCTATTGTCTGTGGTGAGGGATAGGAACTACATGCAGGTGCTTCTATATGATCCCAGACTATCTTCTGGTATATTCTAGGATGAGGAGATTGGAAAAGCCTGAGCCTGGGCTACTTATCATTTCCATGTACCTGCAACATTGGTCTTCATCTTGTCATATTACGTGACAACCTTGCTGGAGATTTTTTCTTCCTGCCTGTCAAAACTTTTCTTGCCGTGCTGTTCTGATGTTTCTGGAATGCCAAGCTATCAGCAGTTATTTTTCCACCATGCCTATTCACTGGGAAGGCTTTTAGTCAAACGGAATTGCTGACTGAAACATGTTTTATTTCAGAAAACCCAAATTGGGACTGTTAAAAATCCATATGCAGGAGACTGTTGCTAAGAAAGTGCATTATGACCGCAAAATGTCTTCCTATCACAATGTCAGCACATTTTTTTTTTTCAAGAAGGGTAACAGTTTGGCCAAAGCATACTTCTTTGCATCAGTTTTCCCCCGACAAGTTTTGCTTTGATTGTGTTTAGCCAAATACCTTTTAAGTGTGGTTAAAATCTTCCAGGTGAGTACAGTGGAGGGCGGCTCCCTGTATGTGCACAAAATGGCGGCACTCGCCCTTCCCTGTGGGCAGCCATGTTGCCTGGGTTCCCACACACCGCCCGGCTCGGCTTCCCGCTGGATGAGGACAGCGCGTTGCCTGCACGGGGTAAAAAATATGTTTGGCCTTTAATTCCTTACTGTGTGGACACATCCATTGTTTATGGAAGCATAAGATATGAGGTTGTAACATGTTACCTCGTTATTTTTTGGAGGATGGACTTTGAGAGGCGTTCACGAGGCTCTCTTAGTAAAGCAGTAGGGAGTGGCATAAGCTGACACAGTTACATGTCACGTATGTAAGGAGCTGTGCTGGGCAAACCCTGCCGCACAGCTCTGGCATGGCAGGTGACTCTGCTCTTGGTATCGGATTCTGCGTGCCTGCCAGGCTGGATCCAAGCCAGGCCGGGGGCTTTCCACTCCTCTGCCTCGGCAGGGTTTTCAGTTACCTGTCTCACGTGCCTCTCTCTTCTGCCCTTGCCACCTCAGGTAGTCCCATGGCTGAGATGTTAGTAGCCCCTATCGCAGATCTCACTTTGCTTGCTGTTATGTGCTGTTTATGTGTAGGAGTTGGTTCTTTTACCTTCAAAACTCCAATAAGTTGTAGAAAACCTCCAAAGTTCACCCATCCTCACGCAGCAGCCGAGGCACCTCTGCTTGGAGCTCTTCCCCTACCTGGGCTCTGCCAGGCGCAGGTTGACGCTAGAAGCAAGTGGCCATTCCTCACCGAAGGGAGCAGCTCCTGCATCCCCTCGCTGCCTGCCGTGGGCAGCGGCGCCTCTGCAGGACACCGTTCAGCACCCGCTGGGACAGGGTTCCTCTAGCTGGGGCTCCTGTCAGCAAGGAGAAGCTTCGGCACTGGTGGGTGAATCACTGGGGCCTGGGAAGCCAGTTTGGCCAGGGCGCTCCTCCACCAACAGGCTGCAGTGTGGTGGCTGCTCACCTTAGCATCAGAAACCCCTGTTCCAGCCACAGCTCATGTTGTAACTGTGCCTCACGTAGCAAGGCAGTGGCGGGTACCTTTTCGTACGTTTCTCAAGCTATGCCATTTAACTTCTGCCTTGTGTATAGTCCAGAGTGACAATAATTTGAGAAGATGCGCCTCAGCCTGCAGCTTGCATTCTGGCTAGTCTACACAGTGCAGATTTGGATTCCTCTTCTTCCAGGTGCCATGGGATACGTAAAATGAAAACTGTCTTTATGTTCAGGTTGAATAGGGTGAAGATTTAGTTGAATAGGGTGAAGTGCTACTGGTTACGTGACAGTGCCGTTGCTGCCTGTTGCTTTGGGTGCTTCAGTAGTGATAATGTGGACAACTTTACCTTGAGAAAGTAGTTGGCTGCCATGCAAGAGAAACGCTGCAAACGTGTCAAGAGTGCAAGAGGATAAAGAATCGTGTTACTGCGTTTGCCAAAGTGATGTTATATAAGATGGAGTCACTTCTTTAAATATGCTTGTTCGTTGTTATTTCTCTTAATATGTTCTCAGTTTATGAATTTCAGGCTGAAATCTGACCTCAAAAATTCTTCGAGGAAACTTGCAGCTACAAATGAAATTTGAGCAGGGCTTCGCATTACGCTGAGCAAGATGCCGTTCTGAAAACTCAGATCTGATGACTTTCTTGCTGTGCCTTCAAAATTCATGTTTTTGTGGGGCCACTGTAAAGTTTTTACTGTACTGCTAAGCTCAACTAAGCTATATTTCCTGAAGAACAGCTTACAGGGAATTATTAAATGGATTGTCACTAGTGCAATAAATAATGTCAGAACCTTCAATCAAACAGTAAAGTTTGAAATTAAGTACTAACTGGCGACTTGTTCAGGAGTAATGATCTATTTCTTTGGCTGCTTTGCAAAGCCTACACGCTCAGAAGACAAGTGTGGATGACTAAAGTAATACTGAGCAGTATCAATATCTGTATCTTTATTAACCAGACAAATTAGGTTTGCCAGATCCTTTAGTTTTGGTACTGTGAAAGATAGTTTAATTTGGCAAGCTTCGCATTCTCTAAAGCTTTTCAAACAGGTGTCGATGCTTTAATCAGTCAGAATCCCCGTGTTTTTGTTTCCTTCTAGTTGTATAGAGAGATGTTGAAGGGACATAAGACTTGAGAATTTAAAAAAAGCATTAATAGATTCCTTAAATAGATTCCTAAATTTTCTGATGCAGTGCACAACTTAATTTCTTCTCAAGTTTAAATGCTTTACCTTCTGTGATGTTAGTCAAAGCAGACTTTGACTGTCAGGCAACGAGATTGCGTTTATTCCCCCTGACAGCACTGACAGTGTTTTTTTTTTATTATTTTTTTCTTGACAGCCATGTAGAATTTGTTCTTTGTTAGTATGACAAGTGCTCTCGTAATTTAAGTTATTTTTCTGCAGAGGTGTATAGAAATTGATTCCTATATAGGGGGGAAAAAACACTAGGAAGAAAAGATACTAAAATACTTGGTGTAATAGTTGAATATGCAACTGTATTAAGAACATGCTCACTGTATTTGGGATTCTATCACTATTTGAGCTTTTCTTTACTTGTTTTTTTTTTCTGTTAAAGTTCTGTATACTTCAGCAGACATGAAATTGCCAGAATTGTGTGCATAAAATTTTGGTTTTTTACTGAGAATTGAAAAATGTTAATATCATGTTAGGGCTTTATGCTGCTTATTGAATTTGTTGAATGTTTTGTTAGTATGAATTGAATTCTAGAGTACCTTATAACTGTAATACCATGAACTGCAATTGCTTTATTTTCACTTTGCTAGCTAATACTTAGTAATTTCTCTGTGAAGTGGGGTCTGTACTGAAGTTTAGGTGTTAGAATCAGGAGACAATATGGAGAAACACTTGTCCATCTTGCAGTGCTCTGAAATAGAAAGGAAAAGGAAGTAGAGGACTTGGGGCAGTTAGAGACTCCCATAAAATGGGAACATGTTGCAAAGCAGTTGGAGCTGTTTGCTTTGGTGTGTACAGCTGATTCCTAGAGCAGGGCTTTGCTTGGGCGCTTTCTTCCTGACATAGAGGCAAGGTGCTCTGTTTCGGGGAGTCAAAGGGAGGGAGGAATTTATTAACCTGACTGTTCACCAATCTTGTTGGGATTACTTTTCCAGATTTTTGGATGATTACTTTATTATTTTTCCAGAAACTTTACAGTCTTGCTCTCATCATGGTTATTTTAGCTCCTAAAAAAAGCCAGAAACAGACTTTTAGAGAAGAAAGAATTTTGAATTGCACATTTACTTTACAATTACTGAAATGATATTTTGACTTTTTCTATTAAAGCTAGTCAACTCTCTTAAGATTTTTTCCACTTTTCAGATGTCTTTTTTTCCCTTCCCTTAAGATCGCACTGGAAGCATCAGTACTCTTGATTCCTTAGATTTTGCGAGATACTCCGATGATGGCAATAGGGAAGCAGATGAAAGAGTAGCAGGTAAGTTTTTATGTGGTTCAGTAACCATAGAATTCCTATATTTACCATTTCATTTGTTGTTTTAGCAGCAATATACTTAAATGAATACACCTGACTTTGTTTTCTTAACTAGTCCTTTTTGATATGTCATATTTAAAACCATCAATAGCATTACAGTTGAAGGTTTCTTTTCCCCTCTAAGAACATACAAAAATACAAAATACTTCTAAATTGCAGATATTCAGGTAGGTGGTACTTCTATTTGATTTTACATTTCATTAGCATAGCAGCAATCAGCATATTTGAAAATATTGTCTGGTTCTTTGAACAAAAAACAGTATTTCTCCTTGTCTTGATAGTGTTTTGTTTAGTTTCTCTGTTTATAGGCTGTCCTTTTCTTTGCTTCTTTGTTTTGCAAACATATTATTGAGAGAGCTAGTTGAACCTGTGTGTGGAGCTTTAGAAACTGAATTGGATTTAGCTGTTTAAGAATGAGTCAGAAAATTAACAACCGTTTTCAAGGAAACTTGATAAATTGATTAGCTTCCAGTATGAAATAAATAGATGTTAAAATTAAATATTAAAATAATTTATTTTAACAAATTATGATTAAGTAGATTATTTTGGAAAACGCTCAAAAGTCTCTCACCTGAATTCTGAATAAAACTGTCTACCTAAGCAATAAGCTGACTTTTGCATGAAAGTTGCTGTAGAAAGCTTAAAATACTTCAATGTACACACAAAACATGATTTTAAAAGGAGCTTCAAAAACTTTGCATTTCCAGGTCCTTATTTGAGCAAAATCTGGCTTATGGCACATGCTGCTGATGTAGTCCTTAACTGCAGTTGTACTTTGAATAACTGCTTTCCATAATTCAAAATATTCAGTATTGCTAACCTGCCTTTGCCGTCTACTGTTTCAAAGGTCTGTGATTCTGGAAGTGCAATATTGTGTTTTGATTAGTAATAAATCAAAACACTGGGCCTGTTCAGCTTAGAGAAGAGGAGACTAAGAGGGGACCTTATTAACATGTATAAATACATGAAGGGGGACTG
>JAUBOD010000981.1:691649-712908 GCA_032353885.1 Nothura maculosa | reverse complement strand
TTGAAAACTTGTAGTAAAAATAAAAAAAGATAAGGAAATTGTTAAAAAGGTTTTGTCATCCTTGGTAAAGAAATGCATTACGGTTATAAAGCTATGCTATATAGTCATTTAAAGTAGTAAAACTGCATTGCACAATTTGGATTTTGAAACCAATTCAGTACTCTTAATGGAGTAGTAGTATCACCTATCACTTTGTTTCAGCTTTGTTACGTGGAGAGAGCTCCCAGTGCCACCACGTATTTGCTTTGATTAAAGTTGTCCCCTTGGAGTACCTGTGTACTCCCACTCGCCAAGACATTTTAGGTGTCACGGTGTCTGTGGAGAGCAAGAATGACAGGGAAAAATCATAAACTTTTTTCAATAATAGGGAGAGCTTTTTTAAAGAAAAAAAAAGGGGGAAAGAAACAACTATGCAGCAAGTCCTGTCAGACAGCTTAAAAGTTTGATTTAGCTAATTGAGGAGCAATAAAACTACGGAAGCCATTCACCAGTTTGCTTTCAGATCAACTCTGCTGCATGTGGTCATGAGTTCCATAAAGATTGCATGCTTTCTGTTCAATACAAACTGTATATTTTTTTCACACCCATCCTTGCTTTTTGTATTTTATTTTTGTTTCCCTTGCCTTGGTTGGATGCCTGTGTGTGTTTAATCCAAATCCCTGTCCAGTCCTGGAGTTTGAACTGCGGAAAGCCAAGGACACCATTCAGGCCCTCCGAGCCAACCTGACTCAGGCTGCAGGTGGTGTACACAAACCTTTTCTTAAATCTCTACTTTGAACCATGTAGAAGTAGTTGAGCTCATGCTGTGTGAGAGAGTAAATTTAGCTCCTTTTCCCTTTCTCTCCCCAGAAAATGAAGTTCCTTTGCAGGAACGAAAAAATTATAAATCAAGTCCTGAAATTCAGGTAGGTGGATGGTGATAAGCTGAGCTCTAAGTGAGCTGCAGTAACTCAGTACTAGTCATAGTATGCCTAAGGAAGAGGAACCTAAGATGTTGGATACTGTTTTCTTTCTTTTTTTTTTTGTTTCCTTTTTTCCCTCAGGAGCCAATGAGACCTCTTGAGAAAAGAGCTCTAAACTTCCTAGTTAATGAGTTTTTATTGAAGAATAGTTATAAGCTTACATCAATAACGTTTTCAGATGAAAATCATGATCAGGTAAGGTTTCCTTGCATTGTTTTACTTGTCTGTCTTTCATACTCAGATGTTGTGAATGTGACGGTATTTCAGGTACCTGCAGGTGCATGCACGTGAAACAACTGCAGCAGCACTGTACCCATTAAAGTGCTTTAAGTATAAAATGTTTTAGCCAACATTGTAATGTATAAAGCATAGTTACAGAGCACAACAGTTTGAGTTTTTTTTCCCCTAAACTTGTAGGTGACAGAGCATAGGAGATGAAAACACTTTCCGTATTTAAGTATTGTTAAGTATTCTGAAACAGAAGCTGACACATTTTTCAGTTAACTCCTTAAGTTTAGCTTAAAAATCCAGATAAAATATTTTGAATGCCATCTTCTCCCTAAATCATGCTCAGCAGATCTGTATGGAATGCAGATCTCTCATTGCTTGTCATCCTCTGTGTATCTGAGTCAATTTTGTCATCCTGTGGCACTGAATATGTTCTGGAGAAGCTCTCAGTTATGTGTTGTCCTAGTTATTTCAGAACATAGCTATTCTTCGATGCATTTTTCATAAGACAGTTTTGTGTCTAACTTACATTTCATGGGGAAAATTTCTTCAAATATATGGAGTATTCTAATTACTACTTTGTTACAAGCTTGACACTACTTTGCTGTTGTATGAGTATGCATCTACATTCAAGTGAGGACAAAAATGAAACGGGAAGGAAGTACATTGTAAGCTTTTTACTGTCTTATTCCTCTCAAGGATTTTGAACTGTGGGATGATGTAGGATTGAACATTCCAAAACCACCTGACCTGTTACAACTCTATCGTGACTTTGGAAATCATCGTGTTAGTGCAAAAGATGTCGTGGATGTAGCAGTTGGTGTAGAAGAAGACGAATTAGAAGCTACTACTCCTATAATTGGGAGCGTTCCCGTATTTGAAACAACACCACCATCAATAGAAGTAAGGGAGGTGCAGAAGAAATGCTTCGGATTTTTGTGCTACTGCTTAACTCCGTTGTACTAAACTCTTATTTCTCTTCTGTACTTAGCAATGTTTAGTAGTGCAGAAACTAGAAGATGAAATTAATGTCTTAAGCAGTGAGAAATGGTCTTTGATGGAAAAAATCCAAAGGCTTGAGAGGTATGTGGTTATCCATTTGCTCAGTGCTGTTAGATGTTGGAATAACTTCAGTCATTTTCTTGCCTGTCTCTTAAAATATATAAATTCATATCTGTAAAATCTACAGGCTATTCAAGATGGAGCAATCATTCTTTTTTTAAATGTAGTAATCAATTTGCAAAAAAGAATAGACTTCAAATTACTTATTTCCTTTCTATTTGCCTGTATTGTTTATTTTTGTAATCAGTGTTGTTCTTTCAGTGTAACTGCTTGATTTATTTACTGCTGTGAAGGTAGAAGTCAGTTTGGGTGTGTTTTGTTTAGCTTCTCTCTTTCACTCATGGGTACTCATTGTGCATGACTTGCAAATACTGATAGAACTAAGTGTTTGTTTGAGTAACCCCCTGCAGTACCTTTTTTGCTTTCTGCAAAGCAAGACAAGTAGGAATGACTGTCCTGGAAAATCCCATAGAAGTTGGCTCAAAATATGTGATTCTATAAGCTGTTATTCCTCAAAGACATGCACCAACACAGCGTATGGACTAATGTATAATTTTTATTTATCAGGACTCTGCTATTGTTTTGAAATTAGATAAGATAGTATATAGTAATTCGTACATGATATATGAATTTACACCCATGAAAGTTGTGTATATTGGAACATTTAGTGCCTCAGTCCTCAGAGTTCAGCCAGAAGCAGCTGAAAAACTCCTCTTACTTCATTTATTCACTGGGGCAACCTTTTTTCCTGCTGTAGTGATAATTGACTGAAGAACTCTGCTGACAAACTAGTGCTCTTTTGGACAGCTACTTGTGATACTTGTTGTTTTACTACAGGAATTTTTCAACTAACTGGAGCTCAAGAGAGCTGTTTAGTATGTTGGCCTTATATACACGCTTCAGGCTTGTGATTCTAACAACCTGCAAAAAAGTTCTCATTCTTTTTCCTTTCCAGTGAAATCGATTTCCTCAAGAGTGAGAACTTTGGTGTTTCATCAGTTTGTGATGTAGCTCCCCACCCCTCTTCCGAACAAGTGCCTCTGCCGGTCTCGGAGGACAACGGACGGTACTTGGACATCAAGAGCTCTGGGAATGACAGTAAAGGTGGAAACGCCGGAGGAACTAGTGTTTCTGCATCAGCCGAGGGGGGTTCGAGGACTTCTAAGGATGACACACTAAATTCTGTGCCCCGTAAAGAAAGACAGAAAACGTCCTCTTATGTTCCATCAACTAAGGCTCCAGTCCACTTTGATAAACCTAATAGGTTAGTGATAAGTTTTAAATTGAAGTGCCTTAATTTAGAATTTTTGTAATGAAGATGGATGCTTTCCTAAGGGTAGTGCTTCAGCGTTCATAGATGATTTGTTTTGAATGCAGATGGAAAATGTAATGTGCCTTTAGGCTCCAGTGCTCCTGGCTACTCATTTTCTTCCTAAAGTTTGGAGAGACTGTGCTCTTTATTAAAGGTGTATTTTCAATATTAACTTTTAAGGGTTTACTTTACCTCCTCCTTGTGTCTAAACACAGATTTGTTCCTTGTAAGTAGAAATATGCTAAAATGAAAGCAGTGAATGAAGGGATAGGATATTCCCTCTTAATTTTTTCTTCCTAAGGAGACTTCTTCCAGAGTAGACTTATTAATAGGTAGACATTCTTCTGTTTGAGTTTGGAATTTGGGGCAAGTCTGCACTAGGAAGCTGTAATTCTTTTTTAATTAAAGTACAGTATTCAAATTCCATTACTAAATTCCAACCTGTTCGGCAGGATGTTAAATACAACTTTTGCTGCACTGACTGGAAGTCAATAATTAACATTTTTAATGACTGTAACCTCCTTAGAGATATATGAAGTACAGTGCCCATTTCTACTGAGAAGGCCACCTGTGACATTTTCCTTTTAAAAATTTGTGGCATTATCTTTTCAAATTTTTCTTTTTAAAAACCTCTTCCGTCAGTTCATCACGAGTCTCCTCATAACAAGCATAGAGGTATGTCCTGCTTTGCCTTTTAGGCCTCTTCTGCTATAATGCCCCGTTGTTTCCATAGTTGTTTAGCCTGTGGGAATCCCAGTGTGCTTGATGCAGTCACTCCAGTCCCTGATCTTTCGAACATTACAGTGGAGAAGGGAAGTAAATTGCTCAGTGCATAAGAAGTCAAGCCACTGTGTTGCTCACAGGAGTCATGTGGGCAGAAAACCTCATGAGGCTCCTAAGATTGCCTGTATGGACAAAATGCCTGAGTAGATGGCTGTGTTTTTGCTGCTGTTACTTATAGGGAAACTAGCAGCCCTTTTTTTTGTGTGTTCTGTGCATTTCCTCATCTTTCCTTTGCTAATTCCTTTACTAATGTCAATACAGACAGGAAAGCTCTTCTGGAATTATTTTCCATCTAAAAACAGTACACAGCACAAAACTGCATATGTAATGTTCGATCTAGATAGCAAATGAATAGAAACTAGAAATGTGAAAAGCCATCCCTGCTAGTAATCTTATTTTCAAATTGAAGTATATTTTTTTCTCTGGATTTCATTAATTTCTTACACCTTTTTCTTGAGGAGCGGTGAGCAGTTTTTTAGTGATAACTTCTATAAAGTTAAAATATGAGGCAAATCTGCTTTCCAATTAGTTAAAATTGTAGAATACCCTGCAAAATTCACATTTTGTGGATGAATTTCCCAGAGAGGAACACAAAAAAGGTAAAACTGAGGGGTTGTTAGTTTGTGATGGGTTTCTTTAGTTTTTGTTTGAATTTGCAGTGGTTCTGTTTAAGCTTTCTGGAGCTGCTTGGCTTTTCGACTTCTTCCATACAGTAACTGAGTATCTAGACATGTGATATCAAAACTGGAACCTTTTATACATGGAGCAGCATGAGTTTGTGCACCAACTTTCCCCCGTGGCTTATTGCAAGCTTCGTGTTGCTCTGAGTAAGGGTGGAAGGTGAAGTGCATGAATGTTGGGCTGAAGGCTGGAGAGAGGAGAGCATCTGAGTATGCCTGGGATTTACAAGTGAAATCTCTAGAAAAAGAGACTTCATTTGTGTTGCTGCCCACAGATCTTTTCAGGTAGACCTGTGTGTGGAGTTAGGTTTAAATGTGGTCGAATAAAGCCCTAAATGCCCGTTGAGCCAGGTAACTTCAGAATCCACCCCTGCAGTGTTCCTTAAAGAAACAGGTTCTAAGTCATGTTTTGGGTAGGAGGGAGGGCAATATAGTTACAGTTCATGTAATTATGTGACCATAATATGTATTTTATATATGTATGTCGGCTTTTTTAACTTAGTAAGCGCACAATATTAGGGAGATTTTTTAAGTGATAGTTGTCTGAGAGGATTAATTTACATGAGCCATTGGTTTATACATTTAGAAAGAGATATCAGAAATATGAAGTAGAGGAAGTACAGGGCCAGCTGAAAGTTTGGTAACCTCAAATACGCTTCCCAAACAAAACAGTTGCCTGCAGATCAAACTGAAGGACTCCTTGGTGTCTACTGTAAACTTAAAATCACATGCAGCAAGAAAATTCTCATTCATTACTTGCTATCGTGATGATTCTGTTCAGGAGTAGATACTTTAGTACCCGAATGTGTTTTAATGATGAGGAGCAGAGCTGAATCGAAGAGGTGTGGAACTATCAGCACAGTGATGTCTGTGTCTTAAGCATAGTAAGGCACAGAAACTGCCGGTTGAAACGATAGCTGGTTTGGAGGAATGCAGAGCTTTCATGTCCATCATGGACATAAGGGTGGAAAAGAAAACTTTTAAGTGAATGAATCTAATTTCACAAGCTTAATCACGTGCTGAATAAGCAGCGTGCAGCTCTTTTGGGCACTGAATTTTATCAGAGAAGGGCATTAAGGCTGAAGCCAGAAGAAATCCTGTTTTCTAGGTTGAAATATAATTTGTCTTGTAAAAATGTAAGAAATTGTTTCATTAAGAACACTTTCAAGGTATTTTGAGATCTGTGGGTGAAAAAGCATTGTGTAAAGGATGGATATTATTTCCTTCAGCCTGGAGGTGGTTATTCGTGGAAGACTTGTCATAGTTAATACAAAGTGAGTTTATTTGGAGAGCTGTTAAAGCCTGAGACTGAATGCTAAAAGGCAAGACTGTTGTTATTGCAACTCGAGATGGGATTCCTGGCATAAACCTTGCCCAGATGGGCCGAGCAGGGAGGCTGCTTGGTGTGACTGCTCGCAGCCCATATGTGTGTGCACCCAGAAATGGGGACGTGGGAAGCACTGGAAAAATGCCCTGGATAACAGGCTGCAGCAGAGAGCATAGCAGTGGTTTGACTGGAATGCCTAGCATACATTTATTTGGTTTACTTCAGATATTTGATAATTTGAAGCAGTTACAAGGCAATTTGCTATGTGTAGCAGTTATTCTTACATTCTTCAACAAATTGACTTGTTATTCTCTGTTACGTATCAGGTCCCTGATGCTTAGTTTTCATGTTCATTACACTTTGTTATGTTTTGACATCTTCATTCTTGGCATCTTTTGGTCCTTGAAAAAGCCTTTCTACTGATTGGTGTGCAAAATTCATGTCTTCAGCCAGGCATCGCCTTGAAATTTCACTAGATTTTGTCAAGGATAAGATTTTGAGAATCTAAATATAGGCAGCTCTCATCAGGGAATCCAGGCTGCCCAGAGCTTGCTGTGAATTCACCCGAGGGGAGATTCAGTGCCATCCTCTCCTGCTTAGGCTTTGCAAAATGAGGAGAGAACTTTGCCCTTATTTGGTTTGTTTTTTAATTAAGGTTTCAAGTGGATAAGAATTTAACATTCTGTGAATGTCTAAAATGGCCAAGATAGAAAACAGGCAAGATTTAAGAGCTTTATTATAGTGCCATTATCCTACTTTGCAGCGTTTTTCTCCATCTTCTCAGTGTAAATACATCTTAAAATAGAACCTGTAAATGTCACATCTGTCATTCAAAAATACGTTAACAAATTGATATTAAACCAGAGTTCTTTTCAACTCTTCACCCTGTGTTTCTTCTATTGGATTTATTTTTGGGTTTTTTTTGTTGTTGTTGTTTTTTTGTGGGTTCTCTTACAAAATCAAGCTGATGTGAATTAAAACAAAGTGACTTTAAACCAGATTTTCAAAACCAATGCTGTTGAGAAAGAAACTTGGTTTTAATTAATAAATAAATCTGTCATGTATATTCTTACAATTTACATTTTTAATGACTCAAAACGCCAACACTGTTATATTTATCCATATCTTTATGAGTTAGTTTAAAAATATGTTAATAGGAAATGAGATTCTTAGTATTTGCTTGGTTAAGAACGTGAGGCATACTGTAAATATGATGCTTCAGTCTAGTAAATAAAAATTGCTGGGGAAAATAGGGCACTGCTACTAACACTGGTCTGTTTTATGTAACGGCCAGTCCAGTGACATTTTCGGAGAGCGTTTCTGCCAAGTTATTTTCCATTGACTGATAGTTTTGAGGCCCTTACATGAAGCTCTTGCATGTGCTTAAGTTTGCAGCAGCCTGGCCACGTTTCTTAGCATTGCATGTGACTGAGAATGGTACCTGTGGAGATAAGGGGTTAACCTCAGGGCTCAGGCTGCCATTCAAGGGTGTTTTGAGGCACTATAAATCTGAACACAACAGTTCAGTTTCCAATTGGCAGCCTGTCCTTCTTCTATTCCTGAAGCTTGCAAGTGACTGACCACTAGTACATTGTGCTGAATCAGAGCAGAAATACTGTTTACTTGTGAGTTTTTCTCCATTTGAAAAATGCGTGCTTCCTGTTTTATTAGTAAAGCTTCCTTCATGCTTTAGATCTATTTTTGTTGGTGTTGCAGTTTGAAGTTGTTACTTTTAGTTCCCAACAATTTAATTTGTTAATTAGGACACCCACTTTTTTCCTTGCTGCAATATAAAGATAGTAGAAGTCAAAAGTATTTTAAACAAAACTTCTACTGTACGTCACTAAGAACGTGATGTTTGAACGTCATCCTCCATAGCTGATTAAACTGGAGTGAAATGACTTGGTCAGTGTCCTCTTTCTGATCTGTATCTTTTTGTTTTCCTCCCTTTCTCTTTTGAAAATACTTCAGGAAATTATCAGCTGCTTTCCATCAAGCACTACTATCTTTCTGCCGGATGTCAGCGGACAGCCGTTTGGGATCAGAGGTATGTTTTCCAGCTGACATAAACTAGAAGAGGCTTTATTGTCCATAATGAAAATAATTAACCCATCAGTATGTATCTTCTCAAGAGATTTATTCACATAATGTTATATATAGGGATAAATTTATGTGCGTGTAGCTACAGATACTAGAATATGTTTTCAGATATGACTTAAGTGATACCTTTGTAATTACTTGGAGCTTTAGATCTCTACAAACAAATTTGTGCTTTTGGAGCTGGTATGCCTGCTTTAGAACCAAAAATTGCAGCTTTTGTGTGTATGCAAATTAGATATTTCATTGAAATTACTCAGTCTGCTCTATTGTTCTTCATTTAAAAAAAATACTTGTTCTTTTAGGTGTCTCGGATTGCTGATAGTGAAAAAAGTGTCATGTTGATGTTGGGACGCTGCCTGCCTCACATTGTACCTAATGTCCTGCTTGCAAAGCGAGAGGTGAGGAACCCCCTTGCCCACTCCAATATAGCTCCTTTTTCTTTTTCTCTCTTTCTCTCTTTCATCTTTACTGGGATGTTTCCTTGTGTTCATTTTGAAGATCTTGTCTTCTATTTCATGAAAATCTATTACTTGCAATCATATTCTTACTTTTGTGCATGCATCTCTGCTCCTAGAGAATGGTTTTACACCTTTGCCAGGTGAGTTCAGTACAGCTGCATGGTATCCTAATGTTTCTTCCTTTGCTTAAGGTACCTATTAGCATTAAGCAAGATTAACTGTTACTGTAGGTCCATCTATTTGTTGTACCACAAATGTTACTACATTAGAGAAGACTGTGGTTAACATACCCTCAGTTATTTATAACTAATACATAATTTCAAATATTGAATTGATTTATTTTGTCTGTTAGTTTAAATAAGGATTGATGTTGAGGTTCTTTTGCAGCATTCCATCTTCAACAGAAAATAGTGTCTTTCTCTAGAAGCTCCATGTATCAACCAAGCCCATGTTGTTCATCAAAATAACACATTCATTCATTCAAAAAAAACCATGTAATCTTTCCTTAAATCTGTAATGACTCTTAGTAAAATTATGAAATGTTTATTTTTGAATGCAAATAAAGTTACTGTTTAACGTAGTCATTGCACACTACTAATGCAACAAAATGGTGATGATTGAAGACAGAAAAAATAATGGTTTATTATAAATATTCCGTGTGATCAAAAGCACCTAATGAAATAATGAAGCAAAAAATCCATAGGTCTGTATTTAATACTGAAATAAGGGGTTTAAAGATGCACAGCTGCTTGAGTAAATTTCAGCCCTTGTCTAGGGGACCTACAGTATGGTAGACTTAGTGCCTTTTGCATAAGCTCATTCTAAGGCTTAAAAAAAAACTTAAGAAATTTGTACTGATCCTACAACCCAAATTTGATCGCATAGAAGTAGTTATGAGTAGTTGACATAGTGAAATTATGAGACATGGCATGTCTTGAAAGTCTTAAAACATTTATAAAAGGGGTTTTATTTTGTTTTCTAGCTAGATGATCTGGAAATGACTCTTTCAGTACTCTTCCAAAATAATGATGTGATTGTTTCAGGATCAGTGCTTAATTTCTTTTTTCTTATTTATTCCTTTCCTCCCCTCTGCTTGGCAGAATGTGGTATCTTGGCTTCTTTTTACAGCTTGCAGCACAATCTATGTAATGCACTTAATATTTTTGTGACCTTCTAGACCATTTCCTACTTGCTTTGTTTTGCAATCCAAGTTGCATATGATTACATGGATCTTTCCTTTATGTGAACCAGTATCTGAAGATTCCACAAGTGAGAAACGTGTAACTGGATTTGGGTGGGATGCTTATTCTTCTCACATTTAAAATTTTCCTCTTATAAGTAGCTTTTCCCAGCTACTCCAGTCAGTTGTCAGTAGCTGTCAGTTTCATAATCTTTTTTTCAGGTGTCATCATGGGATGTGAAGCATAATCTTTCTGTTAATATTTATCAGTACCAGTGTTACAAAAAAAATAGTTAAGAACTAAACTGTCTTCACGTAGGCATGGCGTAAATCTGTCTTGCCCCCCACCCAGAAAAGTCAACCTTGGAGAGTTTTAACACAAATCTGCAGATGAGTGGTAGTGATACCAAGAGATCCTAACTCAAAAATTATTCTTGGCAAGGTTGGGTTATAATACAGAGAGATCACCAGTCTTCTCTGAAGGAATACCATGGTAGTATTGTAGCTTTTAAGATCCCACCCTGTCTGTGTTCTCAGAGATCTAAACATAACTTTTGTGATAAATCTCCTAAATATAGAGATTTAGAAGATTTAGAGATAAGTCTCTTTTCTTCTTTAAGCCTCCATCGTATTTATTTTAGTTGCTCCATACTAAGTTGAAGTTGTTACGCTGTGCATCCTTTTTTGGGAGAAACTGCCTTGGAAGCTGACAGTCTCTTAAGTAGATGCTAACATTTAGCAAAGATTAAGAAGTCATTCTGCCAATGACTTGCACCTTCTTGAAGGCAGTAGTTAACTGCCTCAATTTGATAGTAAATGCTTTAGTAGCTATGGCATCTGTACAACCAGTCAGTGGATGCTAACATTTCTTTTGTGAATTGGTGCAGCTCTGGTTGTTCTTTGATATCGATAATTGGGTTCTGGTGGAATATGAGAAAGAAGGAGAATTTGGAGTATTAAATATGATGAATGAAGAGATTATTCTAATTATTTCTTTAAAAAAAAAGGCAGCTCAAAAGGGTAAAATATACTTATGTTAATACCCATAAACACAGTTGATAGTCTTTGAATGCATTATGTAGTACATAATGAAAAAACTATGTATTGTTAAAGATATTTAATTTTATTCCCATTGCAACTGTCTAGTTTAGTGCAACTGCTTGCAAATGTTTGTGAATATTGAAATTTGTATGTGAATGCATTCACTCACATGAAATATCGCCAGCTATATATTCATTGAAATGTAGTAACAAAATGCAAGAAACCTGCTCTTCAAAGGAGAGCAACAAAACAAAACAAAGAAGCCTTTGCATATATGGTCTATGATAATCTTTTTTTGCTAATGAGCACTTTCCATATAATTTTTCCATACCATTTCCTTATAATTTAGGGGATTAGTAAAACTTCATTTGCATTGAAATCTACTTCCTTAAATATGTCTTTAAGGACTCTATGCACTTACATATGTCTTTTGCACTTAAAACATGCTTGAATTTCTTTGGCCAGCATTAAAGATTGTTTCTATTTATAAAACTTCTTCTAGTACAAAGTACTTGTTTTTTCCTCCTTCATAGGATATGAAAGTCTTTATGTTCCAGTTAGGTTAGAGCAGGACTTGGCTTTCATGCAGTCTCCATTCTCTGGAGCACCTACTCTCAAAAGAGTTTGAGCGGGAGGAAACTTCTTGGCTTAATATCAAGATGTTGTTTCTTGATAAAGAACTAGAGTAATCCTTCTCGTGTGTGTGTGTGTGTGTGTGTGTGTGTGTGTGTGTGTGTGTGTGTGTGTGTGTGTATGTATCATTCAACTCGTCTATTATTTCAGTGATTTTTTTTTTTAATACTTAAGCTTTCAGTTGCACTATATAAAATATGGTAAAGTCATCATATTCATGAGAAACTTAATATCCTCTACTAAATTGATTTCTGGGCTTCCTTTATGGCATTTTTAAGAGTAGAACTTTGTGTTTTTCTGTCCAGAGTTCAGGAATAGGTAATATAACCTGCAGGCTTAGCACTGATGCTATTCTTCACTCTACTAGCAGAAAGTAAAGCTGTATATTTAAGGTTGTGCGTGTTATTGTATAGTGTACATTATTATTGTGTTGTATATACAACTATATAGATACTATTATAGAAACTGTATCATTGACATTATATATAAATATATATACATATATATATTATATATATATTGACATAATTGAGACACTTTAATTCCTTGATTGTTTTTTATACATAATTGTCTCTTAAAAATGTTGAGACTGATGCAGATTTTGATCAGTCTTAAAAAAAAAAAACTGATTTAACTATGAAAAATGGATAAAATATTGGTTCTTTGAAACTTACTTTGTCTCTGGAAATGGGTCTACTGCTGCCCTTAGCTTCCTCTTCTGGTTTGTGTTTTTTTTCTATCACCTATGAGAGAGAGAGAGAGAGTGAGAAAACTAATTTTTAGTCTAAACTCTTTAGTTTGTTACCTGGACATGAATAGTTAAGTTAGTTTTCTTAGACTGAAATAATTCTAGATTGTAATGAATCCCTTTATTCCCAAATCTTTAGCCTGGCCTGTTAACAACGTATCTTTGGAAAATAATGTATTTTTTATATGCAAGCGGTTGAAATGCTTATGAGTTAAATTGCCAATCACTACCAGTTTTATGGCAGTGGTTGTTTTTATGTGGATTACCAAATGAGCAATGGATATGAGTTTGAAGTATGAGTTTTCTTGGTTTGTTGTGTTTTCAAGTCTGTATCTACATTAAAAATATCCCTTTCAGGGTTTTGTGTGAGAGACCATTTAGTTTTTGGCATAGCAGTCTTAGCCCATGAACCATAATTAAATTTGAAGCTGTAATCTTGTGTTTTTGATGCTCATTCTGAGTCATGTGCTAATGCTGCTTTTTTTTGTCATTTGAAAATGAAAAGGATGAATTCTGAACCCAAAATAGATCCTTGTAGTACAAGAGACTGCACTAGTCTTTTATTTATGTCAGCAACTGTAACAGTTCTGTTACATTTTCTGCCCTTGGTTTCAAGGACTACATTACAGGCAAATTTTCATTTAATAGTGCTTGATAATATAAGTATTGACACTAAGGAAAATTTTAAAAGCATCTTTACAAAATATGGTCTTAATTTATCTCCTTTTTTGCCTATTTGCTGTATTATTAAATTTAGTATTTGAAATAACATAACATTTTTTGTCACTTTCAAGGTTTTAAAGTTACTAATCTTGCAACCTACCCTAATTAAATTTATTATTTGAAAGAATTACTTCGCTTATGAGTACTGCATTAATTAGAGAAGCTCTGATGTAATAGACGCTTGTTAGAATAATGAAAGGAAAATTATACTGCAGATGATAGCGATGATAGAAAATACCTTGCTGCTAAAAAATTGTCAATAAAACAGACAAAAACTTGGTATAGGAAAGTGGTGTGTGTGTGTGTGTGTGTGTGTGTGTGTGTGTGTGTGTATATATCTAAAACAAAAGTGAAATTTTCTAATACATTTTGTAGTTGGAATTATTTTGCATCTAATTGAGATAATACCAATAACTGAGGTAATTACTGTTTAAAAAGTGACCTTCCCTTTGACCATAATAAATAGTAGGTTCACGTGTCCATGTAAGTGTTGTCTTTACTGAGAACCTGCATCAGCTCGAGCAATGGACTTTGTTCAGAAGTTACAGAATATATCGCTTTTCCCCAAAAACTGATATTTTTCTTTTTTTTTCCCATGTGTCACCTGCATGCAGTTTATATCATGGTCAAGACAAAGCATCCTATTTTCTCCCTGCTCTCTCTTGAGCAGACACAAACTACCCCAAACAGAAACTTAACCTTTTCATGGTAGAAGTGTGTTTTATTTCCAGGCTCATTCACCAAGTCACAAGTGCTAGGCAGGTTATAATGGCATTCTATTCTCTCTCTAATGAGAAAAGAGTATCTGGTGTCTGAAAACCACGTTTTCTGGTATTGTTGACCACGTTAGTTGCATTTTCCTAAGTCAGGGGCAATAGGGAAACAAGGAGCTTTGGGATGAACAGGGCATTAAGATCCCAAATTAAAATGAAAAGGGAGGATTTTTTAGTTTCTCATTTCTCACTCAGCTGTCGGCACAAGTGATATTCCTTGCCGAGGAAGGCAGAACATTTGAAACGCTATAGGAAGCCCTCTCCTTGATTACTGATCACCGTGTATATTCTCCACAGCAGTAAAAGTCTTGTTAACTCTTCTCCTTAGCCAGCCAGATGCTTGCACTGCTCTGTCTTACTGAAAAATGTAGCACTTGGGACAGCACTTCTCTGCTGTTTTTGCTGGTGAAAAGTACAGGATTTATTAAATAAGGCTCAGTCTAAAGTGTGGCACACAGCAGCAGAGAGAAGTGAACTTGTTCCATTTCACAGGAAATACTCTATACTAATTGAACGGCTATAAAAATTTTAAAAAACGAAAATTAAGCATCAGATATTACTTGATTATTAGAAAAAAAATTCCTTTAAAAGTATGCAGTTCTCAGTTGTCATAAAACAGAGGATATCTCTCTGCAGTCACCTTTCCTAATGTGTATGTTTCTGGATGCTTATTCAAACTTGTACACAAAATTCTGTGTGCTTAATTGAGGGTTTTGTCTTTTACTCCAAGTAAACGGGCCTCACGAGTAGCTTTTCCGTAGTAGCTGTGTTTAAATCTGTAAGACTTCTGTGGAACTTTCTTCTTCCGTTCAGAAGAAAATGAAGAAAATTTAAATTTAAACCATAATTGTTCTGTAATTCCAGTTGCAGGAGACCTGCGTATGTTAATTGCAGACTTTGCAGAGCTTTTTGTGATTTGTGCTCCTTCTCCCCTGATTCTTCCTGGGATAAAAATCGGTCTAACTCTTGGAGCTTTGTGGATTTTTTAGGTCTCTTTGTAAGAGAGCAAGAATTTCAAATGTCTTCTGTAACTGTTTTGCTGTTGCGTGTCTAGATTTATATTCTTAATTTCTTCTGCTGTGAAATGAATATATGACCAAAGCATTTTTACTTTGGCTTTCCCCCTCCCAACTTTCTAGGAATTGATCCCACTCATACTGTGTACAGCCTGCCTCCATCCTGAACCCAAAGAGAGAGACCAGCTCCTCCACATCCTGTTCAATTTGATCAAGCGACCGGACGATGAGCAGAGGTGCGTTTGCGCTGCGCAGTACGGGGCAAGAAGGAACTTGTTTCTTGGTGATGGAAACTGGGTATTACTTGGGCTATTCTAATCAACTTTCACTGACATTTTCCTGTTTTATTGTTAAATTTACATAGCCTTTGGTACTTTCCCTTTTCATGAACAACTTTTGTGTGCAATTTCTAGCTATTGAAATAAAGGGATAGGGTTGGCAAACTGTGGTGTAGCTTTTCAGTTCCTTTTTTATAAAACATGAACTGAATTTGTTTGTGAAAGTAAGCTTTAGGAACTTAATTTTCAATAATTGTAGATATGAAAAGGCATTAAGACAATTGTAATATTGATCTTAATTGTCCTTATGCTTATTAGGTAGCTATTATTTTTAGTATAGGAAAATAGCTTGGGCATTTGCCATAAAAATTCAGAGGACTGAAGATGTGGTTTTGACAAATGTACAGAGGTTTGTTCAGTTAAGACTTAGAGGTAAAATCAAATCTAACTTGGTTTTAGCACTTGCCTGGTAGTTGGGGAGTTAGATTTTGCTTTTCTACCAGTCTTGATAGGATTGACTTTAAGGTTGAACAGCAGTACCCGAGCTGGTGTGTTTTCTTCTGTAACAGTGAAATACGTTTCATACTCAGTGGTTTGTGCTTCTGCCATTGTTTACACTGGAAATGTCTTGTCAGGCATCCATATCTGTCCTTGACCTGTACCGTCTTCAATATATGACTTCAATGAAAAGCATAGAAAGCATCTTGGAAGTTTCTCTGCAGCTGAGGTTTTCTAGTTTCCCATGGTAAAATTAGAAATGAGGTGCAAGGGAAAGAGGTGGCTTGGTGACAGTAAATAAATAAAGCCACTTACGGCGTGGTAGCCCCATGCAGATTGAAATTACATCAAGGTCCAGTCTTTGTTCTGGTCTTCTGAAATCTGCTTCTAAAAATCTACCGTTATTGAAGTATTTGGAGCGCTCCCAGCAGTTTGTGAAGATAAGATTATGTTGTGGTTGAGTCAGGCAGGAAGCTGCCTGTCCTTTGTAGTCCCTTGTAGTTGTTTGCTCACAAGATTGCTCGTCAGATTAATTTTGCATATAACTGCTTAGCTGCAGGTAAGTTTCTTCACCAACATCTATCAAGGAACAGAAGTCAGGCTTCTTTTTACTTTGTTCTTATGAAATAGATTTATATCTAAAATGGATGACTTATCTCTTATTTGACAGAAGTATCTGTATTGGATATTCTTCAGTCAGGTGCATTTATGAATGCATTTGTTTTCTCCTGGAGGATTTGACAGAATATCTTATTATTATTATCATCATTTTTTTTGAAAATGAGGGACTCTTTTGTTCCAGCCATTATTTTATGCTTATATTATATGTTTGTACCAAAGTGTATGTTATATATGCTTGGCTTTTGTCTAAGTATGTTCAAATAATATGTTAGCAGTCTTACACAGGATGAAGCAAGCAAAGGCTTTCAGGTTAAATCATCAGAAAAGTGGTCTTAATTAATGCACTTTTATCCTCCAGAATTGGCTTATTAGTAGACTCTTTAGCGGTTGTTTTTATTTAAGTATGTGTAGAGCTGTCCTGCAAAGGGACACATACCATGAGATGGGGTGCCTTAGGACCTGGTTAAAACACAATTTAGTCTTAAGTTTCTGCGTTAGGGGTCCTAAGCACACGCTCTCAAACGAGCTGTTTGAGGACGAGCGTTGCCAGCATGTTGTTAACAAAAGAGCTTGTTAGGGCAACAAGACTTTCTCCAAAGGCTTTGCTGCCTCCTCTCTCCTACCAGGTCTAGACTGCAGGTCTGGACTGCAACTTTTGCAATACCTGAGATTAAGGAGGTTGTGGGTGGATTTTGTTTGTTTGATTGGTTGTTTTTTTGGGGATCTTGTTTTTTTTTTGTTTTGTTTTTCGTTTTTGTTAAATGATCTGTCATTGTGACCTTCCCGTTTTCTGGAATATTGCCAGGATATATATACTTACACAAGAATTACAGCATGTCACCAATATAAATATTTAAAACATTCTCTTTGAAATATATTAAACATCCCTACTTTATAGGCAAGGCAAAAGAATGTCTGGCTTAATTTTTGCAAAATTAGACTACATAGACCTTTTCTTAAGGGGAGGAAAAAAGCTTAGAAAAAATGCCTTTTTTGTGCATTTCTAGCCAAGTATATTTCA
This sequence comes from Nothura maculosa, assembly GCA_032353885.1. Lineage (NCBI taxonomy): Eukaryota > Metazoa > Chordata > Aves > Tinamiformes > Tinamidae > Nothura > Nothura maculosa. The sequence continues at coordinate 695,464 of JAUBOD010000981.1, read as the reverse complement.
AGTAATTACTATAATTTGCCGTTTGCAGTGATTATTTAATAAGCATATGTTCAGTTACCCAGAACTGTTGTTCTGTTACCCAGTTGTGTGATGAGGTGCAGTGTGTAGGTCAAGAAGTGGAGACAGTAACTTGAGTAACTACTTCAGTGGCTGTAGAACTCGGAGTGACCGTGGACATTTGTCTCCAGGCTGCTATCACATAGTCTGTGATTTGATTTCTTGAGTCTTATCTAATCATTGCCCTTCTGTTGTCCTTCAGCCCTCACACCTCATCAAAGCTTATTTGAGTGCTGCCATAGTTAGAAAATTGGGTTGATTTGGTAAATAGCTTGCAAAGTTGGTATCATTCCAGTCCTGTCAACAGGAGACAAAGATTAAAGTCAAAAATCCTAACAAGACAAATACTCAAGTACTCAAATTTTGAAGATATACATTTACCTGTGAAGTTACTAGAACAACAATCTGTTTGTATAAGGACCTTAGGAAAAGAACAAGTCACTTAAAAATATAGCTATAAAATACTTAAGTCATCCATACTGTATGCATGTATATGATGAGATATTTGGCATCACATTTTGAGTGTCAAACAATATCTGTTAGTGTAACAAGCTTGGGAATCAGTCATTAAAATAATTCCTTCATCTGACAGCTTCTGCTTTTTCTATCTGGTGTAATAAATGCATAATGAATTATAGAACTTCTTTTTTGACTTTGTAAACACGTTAAAGCTTTAAATTTATGTTTTCAGACAGATGATACTAACTGGGTGTGTGGCATTTGCCCGACATGTTGGACCAACACGTGTAGAAGCTGAGCTCTTACCACAGTGTTGGGAGCAGGTAACTGAACATTTTGTGTTTTACACTGGTAAATCAATTGCAGATTTGTAAATTCAGGATTGTGGTGGGGTTGTCTCTTTGTTTTCTGCAAGGGAGGGTTTTTTATTTTTTTTAGGAATGATGGTTCAAACTTTTTTTCAGAAAGCTGTTTGGATGGTCTTTAGCCTCAGTATATGTACATTTACATAACATTGAAATAAATTCAAAACCAGCCAATCTGAAGATTCTAGTTACCTCCATATATCTGCATTTGTTGGATTGAAATGCAGAATGTACACACAGTACACACCTTTATGTTGTTTAATTGGTGTTTTTAATAATCCCCATATCAGTTAGGTGCATTTATAAAAATTCCATACAGCAAATACCAACCTGTTAGAAATCCGTTTTCGTTCTAAGATGTCCTTCACTAATTTTTATGCTTTAAGTATTAAATACTCAGAGCAATTTTCAGACTTGAGCCAGTTTCTGTTTTTTAACAAAATAATAAAATCAAAGTAGCCAGAAAGAAAAATAAAATAACCTCTCTGAGGAAAATGACTTTTATACCTGTAAGGTCAGCCTGAACATTGCACTGTGACCCCTAGAATCTGTGTGTGTCTTTTTCCACAAATACTGTGAATTAATAAAAATAACCAACAACCAAACTGAAATGCTCTAACTGTTTCATCTAAGGCAGAGAAACAGGGCACCGTGAGTCCAGGTGAAAATGCATGATATTTTCCTACCCTAAAGAAAAGAGAGTTCGTCACTGCCCAAAGAGAGTCAGTAAATCAGCCATGGCAGAGCAGTAATGTTTGCTTGGGTGCCTTCTTTCTGCTCTGATAGTTGTCTACTGCTTCTCCACTTGCACAATTCAGCCATCCATTCAGGATGCATCTCTGTCTCGCAATAAAGTCCAAACATCAGGAATATTAATGCTTTCTGAAGGTAGAAGTACATATAGAAGCAGCATTTGTGCTTGCTTGTGTTTTAGGCTTTGCTTAAAGAAGCCAGTGCCAGCTCAGTAAGAGCACATCGTCTTTCCAACAGGTTCTTGCTGGTGTGATGCTGAGGCATCAGGGAAACCCATCCTGCTTCACGAGTGCAGTACAGCAGGCTGCCAAGCCATATGCCATCACTTCATGTATTTAATGCATTTTGCCAGACTTTGTTTGCAGTATTGAAAAGTGCTCCAGGAAATACCAGCTGATTATCATTGTTGTGGAACTGAGATAGGGGGAACTCAGAAAATATCTATAGTTACCTGCATTCTCTCAGTAGATTCTGAAAGCATCAGTGCAGTTAGCTAAAATGTACTTACAAACACAAAATGAGTGGGCCCTCAGAAGATCCACTGTTTCCACCCAAATACTCTGAACTTCAGAGCTAGTCCCCATGATGCTACCTGCTCTTTGCTCTGCACGTGTGGTTTACCTGCTTAGCTTGGAGAAGAGAAGATTTGAGAGGGGATCTTATCAATATGTGCAAATACCTGAGGGGAGAATGTAGGGAGGAAGAGGCCAAGCTCTTCTCAGTGGTGGACGGTGACAGGACAAGGGGCAATGGGTGTAAATTGCAACACAAGAAGCTCCATCTCTACATGAGGAGGAACTTCTTTCCTGTGAGGGTGCCAGAGCCCTGGCACAGGCTGCCCAGGGAGGTTGTGGAGTCTCCTTCTCTGGAGATCTTCCAAACCCGCCTGGATGCCGCCCTGTGCCCCGTGCTCTGGATGTCCCTGCTGGAGCAGGGGGTTGGACTGGATGAGCTCTGAGGTCCCTTCCAACCTCCGCCACCCTGTGATTTCACAGCCTGCTCAGCTGAGATTAGTTCAGCCAGTGTAGATCCTGAAAGCTTGCTCAGAAGTAGAGACTGACTGATTTTCACAGAATGTAATTCTAGTCAATAATGACAAAGGCAAGGAAATGACAAATATTTTATGTTGGTTTTGCCGTGGACTAATCTTCTCTCACCATGAGTCTTACGGAATCTTTTCATCTTTTGCTTGTCAATATGTCTTTGTAGTATGAGGAGTGGCATTCATGTTGTCTTACCAGCCTACCTCAATTGAGTGAAACTAGTCTTTTTTTCTATTTCCCCTCAGGTAGGCAGAGCTTCAGAAGGCTGAGGGTAGGTCTAGGGCCAGTAGGGATTTTTCATTTGTTAGCGTTTTCCATCTTATGGAAAAAAACCTGCCAAGCCAGCCAACGTTACCATAGGACTGGGCAAGCAGTCTGTTGCATGCTCCTAATGATTTTTCTTCTATGAAATCTCCATGCTTCAAAAATACTCCAAGTGCCCTGTTGAAGGGTGAATGCCAGACATTTGGCACGTTCTCAGAGAAGGTTCTGCTGTGTCTGAGACTTCAGTTTAGTCCTGAGGATTCTAATTTGCTCATGTGAGTTTCTTGCAAATGATCCAGATAGAACTTCGCTCTTGGAAGACTTCCTGGGGGTATTGGATCAGAAGAGTGAGAAAGTTGCAAATATTAATATTGCACTGATGGTCACATTTCCCTGTGTAGCGTGCTCGTGTGCTAGTAACAGCTCGCCTCAAGTTGATTCTTAATACAGATTTCCAAGTTAGGAAGGGCGGCCTCGTGGTGACATTGGCTGGCTCTGTTAGCGCCCATGGATTCCTTCCATCCATAGAAAAGGACTTGTGTATGTCCAGGTTGTTCAGATGTTTCCCAGCCTGATCGTCCTCTACCAACAGTAGGTTTTCCTTGTTCCAGATGTTCCCATAGATCTCAAGAACCTGCAAGCAAATTACTAACCAAATCTTACTGATAAAGACCAAGGTGAAGTAGGAACTTGGTCTTTTCTGTGATTAAAACTGCATGGCAAGAGAAACAAATAGTCCTGTACCAGGTGCATACCTTATCTTATGTGACAGGGTAAACCTGTTTTGTGCTGACTTAACTGTGAGGATGCCAGAGCCCTGGCACAGGCTGCCCAGGGAGGCTGTGGAGTCTCCTTCTCTGGAGATCTTCCCAAC
>JAUBOD010000981.1:677008-691549 GCA_032353885.1 Nothura maculosa | reverse complement strand
GCCTGGATGCCGCCCTGTGCCCTGTGTGCCCCTGCTGGAGCAGGGGGTTGGACTAGGGGATCTCTAGAGGTTCCTTCCGACCTCATCCGTTCTGGGATTCTGTTCACTTGTCCCTCTCTTTTTATTCACAAAGTATGGGGAAATGTATCACCTTTCATTGTGCATCCATTATTGCTCTTTTCTCACTATTAAAACTGGCCACATTGGGATGCAAACCTACTTTAGAAGTGACAATATCAAATTCATAAGTAAATTTTTTGAATGAAATTTTTCTTTGAAATTTTCAATGAAAATTTGTTGTGGTTTTGTTCTTTGTTTTTGGGTAGAAAGGAAAAAGATAGGCATGGCAGGGTTAAGAGATTCTCAGAAACAGGAGCTTTTTCCAGTCACGTCCCAGATGTTTTTTCAGCTGAACTTGGATACAGACCCAGGTTGCTCAGCCCGGTCTGGGCAGCTGTGGTGAGCGCTGGTGGGCTCAGATCACTAGAGGGCACTTGTGTAGTTCTTAGAGAAATTGTGCTCCTGAAGGGCCCCACAAGGCAATTATTTTGAGAAATGGCAGCTGTAAGTTACTCAGATTCTTCACAGTGTGTGTTTGATGTCAGTCTAGCAACCTATAAGCAATTTTTTTTTTTTTTTAGTGTATGTACAGGTTTACACACCCACACTCTTTGCAGATTCTCCTCTTAGTGTGAGCCCCAGTCTGCAGGGTAAGAAGAGAGCAGCTGCCTTTGCATTATGACCCAGTGCAAGATTTGGAGGCAGCTCAGTACCCATAGGCACTTCTGTGGACACAGCCAGTGTTTATAACTAGAGATGCACACTTACCTCAGCACAACAGTTCATTCTAGCCACATGTTGAGTACTGGTTACTGCACCACCAATAACCATTCCATTTCCTTTTCCCAGATCAGCCACAAATACCCGGAGAGGCGGCTACTGGTAGCAGAGTCCTGTGGAGCCCTAGCACCTTACCTGCCTGTAAGTACTGATAGTGAACCCTGCCCCTTCCCCAGGGAAGGCACCGTGGCAGTCCCTTGTGTCACAGAAACAGCTTTTCTCTTCTCTACATGTTTGAGATGGAGTGGGCTTATGTGGACATATGTATTGTATATCATGTGTATGAGAGACAGTAAAGAAAGTCGAGGAAGAGATGGCTTGTCGTAAAGAAAGACAGCTCAGTCTAGCTGTAAAATGTCTCAATAACCAGCATGGTCTGACTAAGCTGTCCTTGCTTCAATAAAGGTGAGGTAAAGATAGGCTCGATTAAGGAAATCACCCGGGGGAAACGTAAATGGCGTCAAGAGCAAAAGAAGTGGCAAAATGTGGTCAGTGGTTAGCTGCAGTTTAGAGCTTCTGGAAAAAGATGAAAGCAACCCAAATCAAAACCCATTTCTCTGCTTTAGCAAGAGGCCGATTAGAGTTTCTCTTTTGAGTGCTCTTCCAAGCCTAGGCCTGTAGTAGGTTCTGGCTGTTACTTGTTTTCAGTACCTGCTTCTATAGTAGTTCAAGACCTGGGTTTTGTGCGTAGTAGAATGAAAGGATTTCTAATTCTCTACTATCTCTGCTAAGGCTACTGACACTAGATTTTGATTCATCCTGTTTTGTGGTGAGGACTGATTAATAATCATAGAGATTCACTATTAAAACAGCAAGCATTTCTAGAAAAGGATATAAGCAATTATATGTATTTTCATTACTTTAACAAGTATGTTTCTTGTTTACAAACAGAAAGAAATCCGTAGTTCGTTAGTACTTTCCATGCTTCAGCAAATGCTAATGGAAGATAAGGCAGATCTGGTACGAGAAGCTGTGATCAAAAGCCTTGGCATCATTATGGGATACATTGATGACCCGGACAAATATCAACAGGTATCATTTAGGATGGATTCTCTATCTATGAGTTGTGTTCTGTAGTTATTTCATGAATAGAGGAGTGTATAATTTCAGATATTTTCATTAAATTATTTGAGATACTTAATAGAAATTTGAATTGCTTGTGTAAATGTTGCTTTTTATTGTATCACCAAGATCAAAAAGAAAACAAATACTTCAAGTATCATTGTTGCTTCAGGTGAAACTTTGGTCTTAATACTGTGTAATGATGCTTTAGGTTTTTGAAAATGAAGATTTGTCTCTTCTCCTCTTTCAGTTGTTGAAAGCAGAGAAGTAAAAAGTAGATGTTTGACTTGGACCACCTACTGTTTACCTTTAGAGGCATGATGGCACTGTCTGTTGACAAAGACCCCTCATGTACAACCTTGTTTTTTATTAATGAATATTTTTAAAAATTGATGGTAGTCTGCTTCAGAGTGGGACATGTTTTGTGGAGTCTCATTTTTCTGTAAATAATTATATTCTCTCCTGTGTTTTGTCAGGGTTTTGAACTGCTGCTTTCAGCTTTAGGAGACCCTTCAGAGCGTGTAGTTAGTGCAACACATCAGGTATTTTTACCTGCTTACGCTGCCTGGACTACAGAACTGGGAAACCTACAGTTCCATCTTATACCTACGCTGCTTAATAAGATTGAAAAATTGCTCAGGGTATGTGTTCAGCTCTTCCTGCACTGGGGAGTTTTCTCTGTATCTCTGTTCCCTGTATAGACTTTTAAAATAACATGGCAATGTAAATCATTGCTACTTCTATTCTTTGAGGAAGAACATAAGCTCTGTAACTTTTACTTTGCAGGAAAGGGCAAAAAGGAAAAAAAGCTTCCCTTAACAATTTGCTTCAGAGCCCAATAGTCAAAATGCCGTTTGGAAAACTCTTACCTCTGTCTGTGTTCAGAAAACAGAACTTTCTATTGCTTCAAATACGTTGGACCTAGATTTAAATTGTTTTTACGTGTCACACAATGCTAAATAAAGTGTAATATTTATTGAATTAAAAAAGGAAAAGAATGTTTTAGTAAGTGCTTTTCAGTTCTGGGTTAGTTTGTCTGCAAATCTGGTTTGGTAGATACCTGGAAAGGGATGACAGCACATTATAATAGTAATGGACTTAGCCAAGATGCTGGTTTACAGAGTGCAGGTGACCAGTTTCTTCAGCTTCCAGATGCATTAGCCTCTAAGACTGAGGAATCAAACTTCCAGAAGGTTCTGGAAGTTTTTCCCTCAGACTATCAGTGTGTTCATGGACATGAAGCACTTGATGGAGAAGGCTGTGTTGTGAGAGTAATTGTCTTAAGACAAGGAGACAAGGGATTTGGTTAATGACACAAAGTAGATTGTTCAGGATATATCAGGACATTGGCAAATTATGATAAACATATACAGAAGCAACAGACCATTAGAAGTGAAAGCTTTGTCTAAATTTCTGTTTGTTTCAGGAAGGAGAACATGGCCTGGATGAACATAAGCTCCACATGTATCTGTCTGCTTTGCAGTCATTGATTCCTTCACTGTTTGCACTGGTGTTACAGAATGCTCCTTTCACGAGCAAAGCTAAACTGCAGGGGGAAGTGCCACAGATAGAAGGTAAGTGATGAATTTCTGAAAAGTAGGTTCTAAAAACCAAGTATAATTTGGTGGCAAACCTCAAAACACTTTTTTACCATTAAATTCAAAGGAGAAAGTCTAGAAATAGACCATAGGATGCATTAAACAGAATTAATCTGTATTTATGGTTACTACATAAACAATTGCTGGTTCCCTATATAAACTTTAAATTTCTATACCACCCTATCTATGCAGTATTAATTTAAATTTCTGTTTCCAAGCTTCTTTTCTAATCCACCTGTTTTTTATATTACTTTTTCAGAGAAATGCAGAAGAAAAAATAAAATTGGTTATTTTGTGGAATTTCTTTCTTTAACATGGCTGAGTTGATGCAGGGTTTTGTTGCTGTTGTTTTTGGTTTTTGGGGCATTGGTTTTGTTTTCTTTCTAGCCCGATTCCAGCATGGGAAGATTTGCCATGTCTTTTTCTTCATTCTTTTTCTTTTTTTCCCCACCTTCCACTTTAGGAGGGGAAAACAGGTTCTCTAATTCTTTTCCCCTTCTTCAGCTCACCTTTCCTGTGGAGTCATTCAGCCTTAGACCTAAAGCCTTATCTATTGTTCAACTAATTACAAGTATCAAGTTACTAACACAGAGGAAACAAGTAAGACATGACTGTTCACAAAATGATTACCAGTCAAATAAAGGAGAACTAAATGTGTTTTGACTAAAATTTCTGTAACACATTTATTACTTCTGTAATATTATATCTGCCACATATTGCAGACAGAATGCCTACTCTTTGTCCAGTGGCTTTTTTCCCCTGTATTGATTATAGAGTGACTTGCAATAAAATATGTGCCAGCAAGTGGATTCTGGAAGAAAAAAAGCTTTCTAATATATCTCTTAAATGCATTTTCACAGAAAATGCACATTTTCTTATTAGTACTGCAGCAAATCACTTACTAATGCTTTCTTTTCCTTGTTTTTTTCTATGTTTAAGCAAGCTGATTATCACAGACTGATTATCATATTTTTCTTTGCAGTGTTTTTATTTGTTTTTCCTAATTTTTAAATCCTTTGAGGAAACAAAATAATCCTTATTTGGAATTTACCATTATGTTATGTGTATTAATGTAAAAATGTTATACATGCCACTATTAAACTGTTTCAGCTGACCAGAGTCATCTGAAGATGAGTACTTTTTCCATGAGTTGTTACTGTTTAAATAAGGAAATCACAGTTTCAGGCTTCAGCCCAGTCCAACAGTTTCTCCTTTCACAGAGGTGTAGGAAAAAAGGTCTCATGCACTTTCCACTAACCTAGGAACGTTCCTGGAACTGGAGGAAACAGTTACAGGAACTATAGGAAAGATTATGATGTCTTCTAAATTCATTCCCGAATTCTTGTATGTATGATTGAGATAAATTGATGGTAGGAGAAGCTGTGTAATTATAAGATGTTCTTGGTGTAACTGGCCTTCAGTGCCCAGGTATTGAAGTGGTCCAGGATCTTGTGATGTTTTGCTTTTTATCTGTAAGTTCTTCTGATCATTTAAGTAATTAAGAAGCTTGGGAGGGTGGCAGAGTCAAAAATACTTTGTATGTAAAGATTGAAATAGGCTGATTGAAGTGTAGCATTGGACATGAGGAGTCCTCTCCTCCTAGTTGTTCTGCTATAAAGTTCCAGCCTGCTCTGGGGTCTTCCCCAACCCCGTGTCTGCATTTGCTCATTTAAAAAGCAAGGATACTGACAGGTTTCAGATGGACTTTGCTATCTGCACTGACATCCCTTCCAAGGTGTATTCAGCTCTTCTGTTGGTGATGGCTTGTTGTGTGGTGTTTCAGTGACTCGATTTCCCCGAGCCGTGTCACCGCTCCAGGATGTGGCCACCATCGTGGGAAGCCGTGAGCAGCTGGCCGCCCTGCTGCAGCTCTACGACCATCAGCTGGAGCACGAGGGCACCACGGGCTGGGAGACGCTGCTCTGGGTGGTCAATCAGCTGTGAGTGTCTGTCCTCTGGCTCCCGCACTGACGCATGCCCACGTTCCTGTAGCTCTTCTGCATCATTATGATAAGCAGTTATTCACAACAGAAGTCTGCTTTTATCTAATTGCTATTAAGCTTAAAAGAGGAAAAGATAGAATTTCTTTGGCTTTTAAGTTTCCTACATTACCTTCATTACATTAATTACCTACATTACAATATATCACCTACATTACATTACCTTCCTACTTACCTTAATTTTATTCAGGAAATATCAGCTGTATAATGGATCAAGTAGGTAATAACTTGCTCCAGAAAAACTAACTTTCATCTCTCTTTCATCTTTGCAGCAGTGTAGCCAATTCTCTGTTGAAATAAAGTTTCTTTCAATCTGAGTGTTTCATGTTGAAACAACAGTTTTCTCTAGTAACAGATGTTGCAAATATAGGTCAGACTTTTCTGGCGTTCAAACCATTCTTCAAGTGTCAGGAATTGCAGAGAGAATATATAGATAATTTTATTAGAACCAGTGAGATTAAACACGTGTAATTGCTAGGACAGATTATTTATATATTTATATATGTGCGTGTGTATGTATATATGCATGCATGTTGTTTCTTGGGAGAGAATAAAAGATCAGAGTAGTGTTTAATATGCTTTTGGTTCCTGATTTTTAGGTTGCCACGGCTTATCGAAATAGTTGGCAAGATCAACGTAGCCTCAACTGCCTGTGTCCATGAATTCTCTAGGTTTTTCTGGCGACTTTGTAGGACATTTGGGAAGATTTTTACAAACACTAAGGTAAGACAGTGCCTCAGATACTCAGAACGACTGAGTATTTGCTGGGGTTTGACACACATATAATACTTCAGCCTGTACTTGGTTGATAATTGAAAGTGAATACTCTCTCTGCTCAAAATATTTTCTGTTAATGATATATGAAAAGTTTTATTAAGGAAATGAATCAGTTTTTCCTCAATGAAACATTTTCTAAATATTCTACAAGGAAATACTGAAAGACTAGAGGATTACCTGAAGATCATAACACAGAACAGGGCTAGTGCTTTATACTATGTTTATGGAGGATACTAATGCCAAGGTCCAGTCTCTGAAAGCCTTTCTGTGTCTCAAGAACCAAAGCTTTTATAGACATGTCTTCATACTAATTATCACACCTGTGTTTTGAAGAGAGCTTCATTGACATCAGCAAAGAGGCAAAAACAAAAAGCACTTTTTACATAAAACTTTGTGGAGCTGTAAACCTGAAAGCCCCACTGAGCAAACTGCCAGGAGATTTCAGCTTGTGATATCAGGAGTGGTAAACTCTACCTCGTTGTAGGAACACAGTAGAAGTTTTTATTCTCTTACGTCATATTTGCAGTTTTGACAAAACTAGATTGTGTTCTCTAAAGATTTCCCCTCCTATTTTCTGTTTCTTGCTTCTTATTTTTTTTTATAAGTTGATTGACATTGGTAAGAGGTATTGTTAAATGGAAGTCGTCATCCTTTGTATAGGTCAAGCCACAGTTCCAGGAAATCTTAAGACTGTCTGAAGAAAACATAGGTAAGTAGCTTTTCACCCAAGAGAACAAAATTGATCTTCAGCTGCAGAAAAAAAAAAATAAAAATTGTCAAATTCTTGTCCAAACGACATCCAGCTGGACTAGATTTTTCAAGTTTGTTATTTTCTAAAATGTTGAACAATCCAATCTTAATCATGATGACTTTCTATTTTGATGTGATGTCCAAGTACAAAAAATCTCAAATCAGAATTCCCTTCAAACATAATTTTTGGCATGCATATATATGTATGAATTTATTATTATATATAAAAATATATAATAATAAATATATGCTATAAATATATACTATAAATATAGCAAATATATAGTAAATACTTGTAATAATATATAGTATATAAATATAATAGTATATAATAGTATATAATATATAGTATATAAATAAATTCTTTGTACATCTGTGTGTGTATATATAAAACATAAACGTTCTTAGAATACGTATGAATAAATATTCAATGTTTCATTAGATTCCATAGCAGGTAATGGAGTGCTGACAAAAGCCACAGTTCCCATCTATGCAACAGGGGTCCTTACATGTTACATTCAGGTAGGTTTGAAGGTTTTCTTCATTTCTCAAGTAGTTTCATTGTTAGTCGAAACTTTAAAAAAAAAAATAAAAAAAATTTTGAGAACTTTTAGTGTCCTTGGACTTTGCAGATACTTGGATGAATAGGTAGCCTTTAACATATTCAAAGGCAATATTTATTAGTCAGGCTGTTTAGGTGATAGTCATATTTGTTTAGAATATAGGTTTGCACCTTTCAAATCTGGAGTCAAAAGCTCATAAAGCAATGTCAGGTATCTTGACCACTGTTAACTCTCTGACACTCTCATGTGTCTTTATTGAAGTTATTCATCCCATTCAGTAAATGGGTCTGTCATTTAACTGTAGCCTTTGCAAACCATATTTCTGTGCCATTCTCTAAACCAGATAAGTAGGTGAATGTTGTGAGTAACGTGCAGTTTGGGCACACCTTGGATCCTCCAGTGGTATTGTACAATACTGAAATAGGTGGTAATTTGCCAATACCTAGTAGATACTGCCTGGCATATACTGCTGACTCGTAGGAAAAAATAAATCCCTCATGGTCTCACTAATGTGTGATGAACATCAGTGTGTGGTGAGCAATCAGAAAGGCTCAGTCTGCTTTTCTCTGTGTCTCTTTCATAGCTCCAGGTCATGGGGGCTGCAGCAAAACATCTATCCCATTTAATGCTGTGTGCTTTCCTTTCAGGAAGAAGACCGCAAGCTGTTGGTTGGGTTCTTGGAAGATGTGATGACCATGCTCTCACTATCTCACGCTCCTCTCGATAGCCTGAAAGCTTCTTTTGTGGAACTGGGGTAAAGAATGCCCTTTGGAATTCACTAGACCTAAGGACACTAAAATCTTTTGTTAAAAAGCTCATAATATGTTTTGGGCTGTAATTTTAGTAACTGTGATGCTTCAGGCAAATTGAGAGTTTTCCTACAGTTTTGTACCTATAGTTTCATGAAATACATTTAATCTATAGTTTAACAATAAGAAAACGTAAAAAATTAACACGAGTCATATTAAACATTAAATAGGAACTAGTTTATTTTTCACCATACTGTTAGCTGTTCTTCTAAATGGCTACATTAAATTCAATGGCAGTTTATTGCAAATACTGTTCTTAGAGTTTTCTGTTTTTAAGAATTAACTTCAAAACACAGCCTATTTCAGAGATGTGTTTTATGTAAGCCTTTTTAAAAGGATTGACTTTTAAGTTTTAGATTTTTAAGCAATGGACTTCTGAGACTGCAGTTTTCATTTTGTAGACATAGGATCTCTCTAGAAGTTGGGGGGATTTTTTTGATCTGTGCGATTGTTCTCTCCTAGTGCAAACCCAGCGTACCACGAGTTGCTGTTAACTGTTCTGTGGTATGGAGTTGTCCATACTTCAGCTCTTGTTCGATGCACAGCTGCCAGAATGTTTGAGGTAAGTGGTAGCCAAGCTTTTTAAAACTGTGTTGGGAGGGGGCCTATTTGTTGTATTTCTTAAGCATTAATTGAGATAATGTTGCCACACACGTGAAATCATAAGTGGTTTAAAGAGGTTGTGTACTGTGTGATGGAGCAGGAAGCTGGTGTTGCATGGTTGCTTCTGTGTCTAGTCTCTGATCAGGTGTTTATCTCGTCAAGGCCTTGCAAGCTTCTCTGCAGTAACTGTGTATGTGGTCTGTGATCTGCTCCTGGCTTGACTGTTGCGTTCTCATACTGCATGCCAAAAAACCCTTTCTGATTATGAAAAAGAACCGCTGAAATTCATTGCTGAAAGGTGTTCAAAACAGATTTCAGTATCTTGTCAAAGTGTTTGCTTAGGTCTGCAGATAAATATAAGGAAGCCTAATTCTCAAGCTACCAATTTTCAATACTGTTTTTGTTTAGTCCTAGTCTATCAGCCCTGTGATTCCTTAATGACAGATCTGATGGTCAAAACATATATTTAGTCAATTATGTGCTATTGTAAAAATATCAATTAAAATCCTACATGCCAGTGGCAACTTCAACATATGTAAGCCTTCTCTTAAAATCTGTAAGTTTGCTCAGAGAACAATTTGCCTGTTAGCTTTAACCATTGAGTTTGCCACATCATGCCTTCGTTTGATCAAATGATAATTAAAAATATATATATACACATATGTAGCATATATAGAAACACTGGGATGTATTCCAGCCCTGAACAAAGAGGTGGTTCCTTTTATTCATTTTGCATATTCCAAAGACATGGCTTTTATATTATACTCCATACCTCTCACTTTGCAAGTCTGCACCAAATTCCTCACCAGAGGAGCCTGACAGTGCACCTCTAGCTGTGGATCATTTGTAGGCAGTCCTGTGTGGTCCTTGTTTCATACTGCATTTCAGTTGTTACTAAGGCACAGGCAGCTTCATGGTAGACGCTTTTCTCACTTGAAAACACTTTTGTTATGTTGCCATTTCCATTATAACCATGGCATAGCTATTTATGCATGATGATACGTTTAGCAAGAGTCACTGCTCCAAATGCTAATAACCTGTTTTGCTTTTGGAAGATTCCCTCACTCAGGGAGTCTCTGGCAGCTCGGAGGTTGCTCCCAGCAGGTGGATGCCAGATGAAGTAGAGGAGTGTGTCAGCAGCAGCAGCTGCGTGCTGCATTGCCATGACTCTGGCTGTGCAGCGCTATAGAGTGTGTGCAGTGCAGCACAGAGCGGGTTTGGGCTCCCTGCAAGGTGCTACCAATCCTGTAGGAGGGGAAGGGCACGGAGGTGTGTGAGAGCCCTTCCCTCCTGGCAGAGCAGCCCCAGTGCTGCGTGTGTCTGGGCTTAGCGCACACAAACAGCAATGCCAGAGCGCGCTCCAAGCACGGGATGCAACCTGGCAGCTCTGCCTGGCTCTAGAGCACGCGCTGCTGTCTGGCTTGCCCATCCAGCTCTGCTTTCCCTTTGCCTGCTCGTGTGTTCCAGCAGGAGCTTCCCCTTGGGATGTCGACGCAAACAGGTTTGCTGCTGGTTTGAGCATGAGGCATGTGGCTGAGCCACAAGCTGCGTTGGTCTGCCTGGGTTGAAGGTCAGGGACACGTAGCTGCAGAGTGGCAGTTGGGTTCTGAAGCACGTGCAATGCTGCAGCTTAGCAGGCTTAGCCTGGTTACAACTCACCTGGCAGCCTACGTAATCACGGAGCTGAGGTGATGCTAAATTGTCTCTTAATTATACAAATCTCAGGCGTTCCTACTCAGAGCCCTGAAGTACCCACAAGCTTGTCCAAGCTGAGATTGGTCAAGAAAGCTCAGGTCTCCTTTTGGCCAGAACAGAAATGGAAAGCATTCCCCATGTTGATCAAAGAACAGACTAACAAACCTGAGAAGGAAAGTAAAATCACCTTAGTTCGTCACAATAGTAAGCTGTTTCCTGAAGAGCACTTTAAGCTGAACACATCAGCGTGTTTTAAGTTGATGCCACTACAAATTATCATGAAGTTTATTAACATCAAAATGTAGAAATTTGATGGCCACTTGTGATACTTTGTGAATAAAGTCCAGGGAGCTGCAGCCTTTCCCTGGTGGAAGTTCTGCAACAGGAATGCCCACATCCCTGCACAGCTTCACAAGGCTCTGCCCCAGTGTTTCCTCTGCCAGTTGCTGTGTAGAGCCGTACTGTGTTCACCATGTATGTACATACACATAGGCACTGTCACTTGCTCATATGTGACTTTAATAAACTACGACCTTCCATGAGAAGGTTGTGGAAATGTGAGTTCTGACCAGTTTGTCATGATAAACTGAATTGAATGAATAAATCTACATTTCAAATATGAAGTTAGTAAAGCAAGCATTTAAATTGCCATCGTGAAGAGATTTGAGGAACTAAAATATTGCTAAGTAGTCAAAAATAAACTTTGAATTTCCCTCCACAAACTACTGCTGAACTCTGCTTGTTCTTTTGAAATGGCAAATACGTGCAGACTTCCTTACATGAGGGACGAGATGAAAATATGTCCACTTTCCCATGTCAGATAAAATTGATTTTGTTGAATGCTAGGGAAAGCTTGGGGTTTGACATTTCTTTTTAAAATTGGGAGAAAATTTATATAACTAATAGCTAATATGTATTAGTTATATATATATATATATTACTATATATAACTAATGTTAAAGGCATCGGTAAAGAATGCTTTAAAATAAAAATGTAAATAAGTGTAAATGATTTCCAGATATTCATAGGTAAAAACATGAATTTCAGTGTTTTTTAATATTTGGGAAGCTTTGCTAAAAAGTGCATTTCTTCCTTAGCCCTGGGAGAAGTTGAAGTGCGTCCCATGAACGATCCATGTTTCCTCAGGTTTTTACCTGCTGGCCCAGCAAGGGGCAGCCGGACTGTTGCCCACTCGCTCCTTGGATGCCCTTAGCCCTAAGGAGCCGCTCCCAAGGAGCTCCCGAAGCCCCTGAGTGGAGGGAGGATCCGTGGAGCGAGGGCGCCTGCGGGCTCCCCGGGAGCTGCAGGTGGAGGCAGGGCCATGGGGCTGAGCGCCCGGCTCCCGCCTGCCTTCACCTCCCGGCACCCACGGAGCTGCAGCGTAGCAGTATTTGCTTAGCTCTTCTAATTGTGGTTTGCTTTTTGTGTTTTTTCTTTCTCTCTCTTGGTTGTGCCGTTCTTCTTCCCGTGATACTGTGCTCGCTCTTTGCGTGCGTCACCTGTGGTATTCCCCCTGCTCCGACCGCTCAGCTGTTGGTGAAGGGGGTACATGAGACTCTCGTAGCTCAGAGAGTTGTTCCTGCTCTCATTACTCTCTCCAGTGACCCTGAAATGTAAGTTTCCTGACTGTCTTTATACATCCAGCATCCCTCTTAACACTTGGGAAGAAATAACCATCAGTCCGGCTTCCTACTCTAGCTGGGAAAAAAATGGGTTGTTTTTGAGTGCAAATTACTGTATTACATTATTAATGTGTAAATGTGCCTTTAAGCACACTTAGCTTCCAGACCATTTATTTGTAAATAAGAAGGTTGATTGCAACATCTAGAACTAAAGTGGATTGAATGACTGAATAAATTCTTAAATAAAAATGTAAGCAGTAAAAGCTTAATTTTAGATAAACTGTTTAATATTCTCAAATTTAAAACACACTTCAATAATAATCTCTAGCAGCAAGCTGAATATGAATGGATTCTCTAAAGCCATCTAATTTACCGTTGCAAAATTAAGTAGTATCTGCAATATTGAAGAAGGAAATGACCTTGGCTGTATCTAATTTCTGGGAAGCAACTGCAGTACTTGAATTCCTGGATGTGTCTGGCGCAGCATTCTGATGTGGTATTTCTCTCAAGCGAAGGAGGGATGCTTTGCTAATCTGACTAACAGGTTATTACCAAAAAATACTAGAGCATGATTAGAGCCTTAATCATTTTAATGTCTTGTGTGGGTGACTAAACCGAGAAAAACCCAAGAGTCTGCCTGCCCATCCTCAGTCACAGCTAACCCAGTTCTCCTTCCAGTTTACCAAACCGTTTTTTATTGCATGTTGACTGGTTTACAGCTGACTCTTCGAGGCATGAGTGAAGCCTTAGTTGACAAGCGGGTTGCTCCGGCCCTTGTTACCTTGTCCAGTGATCCTGAATTGTGAGTTTCAGATTGAGACCTTGAGTTAATCCTGTCTGTCTTTTTCCTGGTCTGCTTTTTTATTTATTTATTTGTTTTGTCATTGCTAGACACTAATGTATCTTAAAGTACTAAATCTGGGTTTGCTTTATTTTTAATTCATTTTGTTCTTGGTGCTTAATGTATTTTGAAACTCTATTTTTCTCTTGTAGTTCAGTGAGGATTGCAACAATTCCTGCTTTTGGGACCATCATGGAAACAGTTACTCAGAGAGAGGTGAGAGAGTCCTGCTTGTCAGAAGATTTTCATTTTAGCATGAGAAGTAGTGATTTTTTGATAAAATACAGTAATTCACTAACAAACTTGGGGCAGGAGGAGAGAGAGTACTTAATTTCTTTCTCCCTTGGTTATATATATTTTCTTTTTTTAAGGTAAAACTTTCTTAGCTAAGCAGAATTTTTGTTTCAAAGTATTAAACCTTATCTATAAAAAAAATGTAGAGGCGGAAAATAGAAGAGAGGACATTGCATACTTTCTTTACAAACCTACTCTAAGAAATCCAAATCCATTATTTCCAAACAAAATAGGCAGCTTTTCTCCAAAATGCTAATCAGAAACTCGTAGCAGAATCCAGGAACGTTGAGGTGTCCTAGAATATGCTGCTTGACTCCATTTATAACTTTAGAAGGGCACAGACTCTTGTCATACAGCTGTCTCAGAAAGCCCATGATGTCTAAGATGATATTAAAGACATGAGAGACAAGTAATTGAAATTATTCTTGAGATCTCTGTGCGGTTTCCCCTTGTGTATGTTTGTTTCTGAATGATAAAACTGTGGTAATAGATGAGAATTCTCAACAAGACACCCGTGACTGCTGTAATCACTAGAAATACTCTATTTAGTTTTATGTAATAATAATAATAATAACTGTATGAAAAGAAATTTGTTTTAAAGGTCTCAGCTTTTTGCAGAGCTTGCATTCTTCCTGTAATTTCAACATATTCTAAAAGAATGTGTTTGAGGAAATGTGAGCAAGAAGTCAAAGATGACTCATAAGTACTCGGAAGAAGGATAAGTTACAATTTTGTAGCTTGGAATGCATGTCTGTAATCAGTTTAGAAAGAACACTGATTTTTTGCCAGTTAAAAATTGCTCTACAGTAAAATCACTGTGCTGTAGAAGTTGCACTAATGACAGTAAATCTTGGAATACAGAGGTGGAGCTCCTTTCAAAAATGTACCAGAAAATGTTACTTTTACTACTTCAAATGTAAATTAAAAACGTATATCATTTAACGTTGGAAACTGTCATTTTATGCGTATTTTTATTTTGCTTCAGTTTCCTGGTCTTCAGGAGCAATCTCTCTAAGTGCGCATTCATTTTTATGGTGCTTACCATTGCATTTGCTTTGCAGAAAATTTCTCAGCCCAAGTCTCAGAT
>JAUBOD010000981.1:639726-653145 GCA_032353885.1 Nothura maculosa | reverse complement strand
CGTCCCCCGTCCCTCCCTCCCCCCTCCTTCCTTCCCTCCCTTCCTCTCTCTCCCTCCTTCCTTCCTTCCTTCCTTTTCTCCCTTCCTCTCTTTCTCTCTCTCTGTTTCTCTCTCTCCTTCCCCCTGTGTTGTTCTTTGCTTCGGATGGGGCCGCCACCTTTGCTTTCCTTGGCACCTCCAGTGGGTCGTGTGAGCCCTGCTCCCAATGACCGCAGCTCAGTGAGGTCAGAGCTGCTCTGACCTACACGCCGGCCTTCGACGGGAGGAAGGATGTTCCAGAGGTTAAAATGCTAACTTGGGGCTTTGGAGACATGGTTTTGTTTCCCGCTTTGCCACTGATTTCCTGTTACCTTAGTAAAGTTAGTCAGTCTCTTGAGCGTGAGTTCCTCATCTGTGAAGTGACTCGCACTTCCCTATCTCAGAAGGGCGCCGTGGAAAGGAATACGTTAGTGATGGCGAAGCATCAAGCCATGGTGCCACCGCGAGCCGTGCGCAGGGCTCCTTCCTACCCGCTGGAACAAAAAGCCTCCTTATAGGCTGAGCTGCAGTCCTCTGGCAGACGGTTACGCACGCACCCCTTGGCTTTCATGGCGCTGTGGGAAGCGGCCCCAGGCTCCCTGGGTCGGCTCCCTAGTCCATCCAACTGGTCCACCCCAGCCCAAAATTTCTCACTTCCAGGAGGAGCAACCGGCCACCCGTGCCCTTGTCTCCCGTTCATCCAGCACATATCCCAGAAGGGAACAGCACAGCTCTGTAAACAGCTCTTGTCTCCAGATGAGAGGGACGCGGAGGCAGACGGCGGCGCTGGTTGGCGCGGCACGTGGATGTGGTGAAACAATCACCCCCTCCACACTGCCTGTCCTTCCTTAAAAAGGACGACTGCCCTGGTGTGACATGTGAATAATTTTTTAAGTCTTTTTTTCTTTTTCTAAAGAGGAACTCTCAAACTGGGCCAAAACGAGGAAGAGGAGAACACTCAGCTCTTAAAGCGAGTGACCTGGCCCGTCACTCGTGTCCCTCGGGTGGCTGTGGGGCAGGAGTGGGTCTCTGGCCTGCCCTGCCCTTTCCCTGTGACCTGCCGTTTTGCCAGCCCTGCTGCTGGTTGGGAGCAACACTGTCCAGGTACTGCACGGGAGCCAGGCCCTTCGCAGGTATCCGCATACTCCTTCGCCCTTGCTGGGAATGCACTCCCATTCCAAGTGTGAGGGGCTGTGCAAACACAGCCAGCAGGTTTTGCTCCAAATCCCTCATCATGTAATCACAAGAAAGATACTGATGAACACAGTGAGAGACACAAGGGAATATGGAGATAGTAGAAGTAGTCTCATAAGTCTGGACTCAGATTTGCCCTGGGGTTGTTGTCATGTTAAAAAAGAATGGTTGTGAGGTGCTTATAATCTGCAAATAGAGCCTAAAAAAAGAAGACTTCTGATAAGAAGACCTCTCATCACTGACAGAGGTCACTTACTTTATTTCAGACTTGGCTAGTGCAGTTCTAACACTGCTGCACTGTATATGCAAACTCAAAACTAAAAGGAGGTAATTTAAGGAAATATTCCCACCTCTTTGGTCATTTTTAAATTCTAAGACCCTTTCTAGCAAGGACAAGGTGTTTAGGGGAAGAGAATATAATGAGATTGCTTTTGATGGGCCTGGCAAAGGAGGAAAAGAGGAGAGGTAAAGGGGATTGGAAACCACTATCAATTTTTCCCTCACTTGCATAGCACTGTTGGATAGTGGAAGCTCCTTCTAACCATCAACAGACGTTTGAAGGGTTTTTTTTTTTCCGAATCAGAAGTATCCTGTAAATGATATTTCAGCTGTATCCCATTTCAGTGAAGCATTGCTTGTTGAGGGCTGGATTTGGGGTTATCCTACGTGTCCCGTGAGGAACAGCCCCGAGGTGGCCGTGGGGCAGTGGCTTTGCCTGGAGCAGGGGCAGTGTGGGGCCGGGAGCAAGGCCAGCCGAGGGGCAGGTAAGAGCTGTATGAAACACTGCAGCATCCTTGGCAGGCGTGCTCTGTGTGGCAGTGTGGAGGAGGTGTGACAGTTTTGGCTGCTTCGTCGAGGGAAGGTGTTGTTTTTGTTTTGATCTGTTTTTCTAAGAAAACAAAAGGTGTTGGCTTGATCTGCACCGTCTCAGTGGTTGGCTGCCACAATTCAATGGGGTTGATGCAGCAGGACACAATAGGAGCCATAAAAAAGTCATAAAAGTGAAGGCCAATATTTTCTAGGGGTAGAGAAAAGAGTGTTGTGTATCCCAGGGGGAAACTGGGAACTTCTTTTTTTGAGGATATAAATCGTTCACTTGTTCACCTTTACTAGTTTGCTGAATGTTAACGCTTTAAAACCGTCAGTGCTTCAGGTCTTGGGCTGAGGTCATCTCTCTGGAGTACCCTGTGGAAGTGCCTGTTTGCCCAATTTCTTTTCTTGTTATTGCTTTCAAGTCAGATGTTTCAAATAATACAGTATTGTACACAGGGTTATACTGCAGGCCAAAAGTTCACGATAAATGACAAGATGGGTTATTTATTTATCGCGTGGCTGTATTCCAAGTCCCTGTGTGCACAGCATCAATTACATGTTATTAATTTGCCTGCAAGGAGCCTTTGAAGTGACGAACACGCAGTGATGTTTTGCTGCTTCGCTGTCCAGAACACTGGGGGGAAGAAGCCTTTGGGTGCTCCCTGGCAGAGCTGTGGCAGGGGGCGTAGGTCTGAGGCCCGAGGTGCGTTGGTGCTCATGTCCTTTCTTGCCTTCTCCCCCAGCTGTCACGACAGGTCACGCCGCCGTGCGAGAGCGAGCGACACTATGAGCACTCGGGACGCTGCTGCGGGAAGTGTGAGCCAGGTACGGGAGCGCGGCGGGACGGAAAACTCCTCGGAAGCGGCGCCCTGGGACAGCAGCTGCTGCCCCTGCCGCTCCATGCATTGCTCCTGCACCTACCCTAACAAACGGGTGCCTCGTTTCAGGTGTTCGAATACCTATTGTTTGTGCAGGAGTAGTCCTTATCATCCCAGCAAAAGCCATGCTGTTTTGTTGGGAGAGCATTTAATCCTGCTGGAGTTAGGAAGTAGCTTAATTTTCATGCACATAAAGAAGTTGGTTCCTATGCCATAAATTTCATGGGTATTTCAAAAAGTTAGGGCTGGACCAAGGAACCGAAAGGGTGGCACAAACATGATCATTCCCCAGGACTATAGCTGTGTTAGCTTGGCCTGTATTTTGCCTAAGCTCCTTCAACAGCTGATGTGCAACTTGCAAACAACCCCCTTTCCCTTCTCATCTTCACAGGGAAATACATGTCCGCCAGGTGCACTGGTACCTCCGATAGCGTGTGCCAGCCCTGTGGCCCAAATGAGTACATGGATGTCTGGAATGAGGAAGACAAATGCTTGCTACATAAAATATGTGATCAAGGTGAGTTGAGGAACCTTTGGATCTGAACTCGGGAAGTGTCAGCGCAGGCACATGGATCTGGACATGGTGCTTTGCTCAGGAACACGATAATGGAGGTTGGGCTTGCAGAAGAACCTAAAAGACACTGAGGTCCCCAGACACCACGGAGTTTCAGTTCTTCTGTGCTCTGTTGAACCCCATCACTGTAGTCTCCTTACTGCTCATTACCTTCACTTTGGCCATTGATCCCTGTGAGTTGTATTTTAAAGCTTGTTTCTTTTGCCCAGCATATTTTGCACCCACATCCCCTAACGTGTTAGCTTCAAACCTGCAGAAGCTCCGTTTATTTTCTGCGGGAGTTGCAAGGAAAAGTCTTGTTCAGGGCTTCAATCAGTGAGGTGTCCTGTGCTAATCAGGGGTCTCCAGTGCTTCCGAAAGACACCCTTTCCTTCAGCCAGAATGGTTCTGCGTGTGGCATTTAAGTGAAACAAATAGGTGGAGCAGGAAGGTTATGAATTTGAGGCTTCCTATGGGAGAGGTTTTCACTCGCAGGTGCTTTGTGTCCTAGGGAAGGCCCTGCAGGAGGTGCATCCAGGGAACAGCACGTTCCAGCGGCAGTGTGCCTGCACGGCGGGCTACCACTGGAGCGACGACTGCGACTGCTGCCAGCGAAACACCGTGTGCGCCCCGGGCTTCGGAGTCACACATCCTGGTAGGACAGGGGCCGGGACAGAGGGAAATGTCCACATCAGGCCTGGAGGGGAGGTCAGCAGGGGAGCTTTGGGTTACGTCTTAGGAAGAATTTCTACACGGGAGAGTGATGAGTGTTGGAAGAAGCTGCCCGGGGAAGTGGCAGCATCACCGTCCCTGGTTGGGTTCAAGAAATGGGTAGATGAGGCACCAAGGGATGTGATTTAGCAGGCAGGGTGTTGGGGGGCTTACAGTTGGACTCGATGATCTTGAAGGTCTTTTCCAACCCTAATGATTCTACGATTCTGTGATGTGGGTCCTGATACTGAAGAGAGGGTATCTTAGGCTTTCTGTCCCCTGTGAACAGAAGATATGTGTCTGTCTGATTGTCATTGCTAGTGCATGTAAATCCTCTGGACTACTTGCATTTTGAGGGCCACTCAGAGGAAGGGGTTTGTGCCTCTGTCATTCCATAGTGTCTGGAATTAAGGGACATTGCAAGGCTTCACAGCCAAAAGGGCTGCAGTGCATTCCTCATGCTTGCAGAGGTACTTGGCTCAGCAGTCCCTTAGATGTGCATTTCTGCAGTACTCAGAGCTAGGTGGTCCACTGGGCATCCTTGCTGGGATCTCTGGAATCAGTTTCTACTGACTGACTATTCTTTGCCACATTTCATAACACTATAAGTGAGTTAAAAATGATGAACACCTTTAACATAGTGGAAGTCTTTATTTTATATGACTTGTAACACAAGGATTTATTACAGACATTTAATTTAGTTCTGGGCTTGATTGAAAGCAAAATGGAGGTGTTTGGTGGGTGGAAAATAGAGATGGTTAAATTCAGAGTTGTAATGACCACCGGAAAGACAAAGTGAGCTGTTCCATGTACAAGGAACACCACAAAACAGCACTTAATGGAGCAACAGGAATGAAACAGGCCTGGAGCACAGTTTGGTGTTCACCAGGCTGGCAAATCCTGGCACACAGCTCTGTTTGCTTCATGCACTTGACAGTGCCACTTAGTGTCACCACTGGTGGAATAGCATCAACATAAAGCAGTAAATGAAAGTGGAAGGACATAATAGCTATGTATTGTTTTCCAATAACTGAGCATAGTTTCTGGTCATTTCCCATTTTGATCAAGCAGAGAAATATGCTAGTCTCAGAAATATGGCTAGTCTTACGTCTTTTTCTGATTACCTGTAGCTGTCATTGCTGCCCTACTATAATTTTAGATCCTTCTCTCACCAGGGAAGCTTTGGGAAGGGCTGTGGGAGGATGGGGGAGCCCAATCGGCTCCATGTTGCAGTCAGCTCACAAAATCTCAGCTCTGCCATTCTTCTCCTTCCTTTGCCACATGCAGTGCAACAGGACAAGGATACGCTGTGTGCGCCCTGTCCCACGGGCTACTTCTCAAAGGTTGCTTCAGCCACCGAGGGGTGCAAGCCCTGGACCAAGTAAGTCCCTGTACCCTGTATAAGGATCGTGACAGGCGCGAGGCGCGGGGAAGCTGGATCAAAAGCCCCTTCCAGGGGGTGTGCCAGTGTGTCTGTGGGGTGCACAGAACATCTCAGGTTGTGGCACAGTAATAAAGGCATTCTCAGATTGAAGCTTGAATCCTGCTGTGGGGTGGCAAAGCAGGAAAGAGCAGTAACAACAGAGCTGCTGAGCCATCAAGCTGGAAATAATGATGGCATCTAAGCTTTTTAAAGATGGAGAAGCCTGGGAGAAGTTTACAATGGAAAGTATTAGCCTGCATATGTGTAGGAGCTGCGACAGACCCCCTTGCTTGAGTATGTAGCATCTCTGACTTTCTTTTCTAGCTGCACAGCTCTGGGAATGGCAGAAACCGTCCCTGGGAGTGACAAGTCAGATGCAGTCTGCGCAGAACGGAGGATGCCTGAGCAACCAGAAGATGGTATTTGTCCTCCTAGAGGTTACTCCCTACAAAGTACCTACGTGTTTACTCTGGATTTTGTGCACTCCATTCACCTCACGGACGACTCTCGGGGAGCAGCAGTAGAACAAGGCAGAGCTCCTCAGTGAATGCAGCCTTTAAAGATGGCTTTAAACCCAGCTGCTCTAGAGCCCATGCCCAGTATGCTAAGTAGTGCTTTATAGATGTTTATACATCTCTATACATCTCACTGGTATGTGAGCAGCAGGACGTGGCGAGCAGCATTACTGTAATATACCCATGATCTGCACCACATTTACTGCTCTTTCATTTTCTAGCCTGCTAATTTCCATACACACATTATCTAAGGAACAGCTACCAGCTTCTCTCCATGTGTCTTTGATAGCAACAGACACAGCCTTAGCCGTGGCCCTTTTCCCTCTCTGTCATGGAAATGCTGCCGTGGAGGCTGCTTACCGAGCCCACAACAGTTCTCCACAGTGTGAGATGAAAGCCAAACTCTGCTGGCTGCAGTGTATAGTGCCCTTGGGCTGCATGTCCATCCCCTCCTGAGGAGAGCAAGCACAGCCCGTGGGCTGGCAGCTTCGGGGGCCTTTCGGAGGAGCCTGGCTGCCTCACACCTCTCTAAGGCACCGAGATTGGATTTTACAGTGATATCTCTGCAACACGGTGCTTTTAGTAAGGCTGCTCATCACAGAGCTTTACCAGTGCTCAAGCTGGTGTCCTTGTTATAGAAATCTAAAATCCAATAGGAAGATAAAAAGCCTTGTGGAAAAAATATAGAAAAGCAGGTAAAATAAACCACTGCTGAATATAAGTTGCCTGTTGACAGTACTTTTTTTTTTTTTTTGCACCCTACAGGAACCAACAGGATCTTGTACGTGTTGATAGTCATCTTGTTTTTTGTGGCACTAACTGGCATTGTCATCTTCATCATATACTACAAGAACAAGGGGAAAAAGCTCACAGGTACGTTACAGCTAATGGCATTTCTGAATGTGACAGCTACATGGCTCTGATTTCACACATAACTACCAAGCAGAGAAACTCAGGTGCCCTTTCCGAAGGCCTGTGCTCTCCATATGTCTGTCTGTATGGATGTGTTTTCACTAGTGCAAAGCCAGGCTTCCCAATCCTTTCCTCTAGAGCAGGGAGCACTTATGCAAAATGTCCTTGTGTCCTCTAGCATCGAGCACAATGAGGTGACCGTAGATGACTGAGGGCCAGCGTTGGGGCACAGCAAAGACTTGCAGGTCTTTCATCACCTCCTACATCCTTTTCCCTGCTTCCCCTCCTCCTCTGAAACCTGCATGGAGTTGGGTGAAAATACAGACCTCAAGACAGCAGCCTGATGTGTATTTGCAAATGGGATGGAGGCAGTGTTCTCAGCTGAAGGACGAAGCTCTGATGAGCTACTGCAGAAACACCAGAAGGAATAGAAGAAACAGTGAAAACACAAAAATCCATTCCAGGAAGAATAGAAGAAATAGAAAAATGGAAAAAAGTGAAAAATGCTAGGGAAAGAAATCCACAAAAATACTAGGAAGAACACACTAGATATCACTGGGGTTATATATACTGATATATTCAATATATTTTGAAAATAAGGAAAATAGAACAGTAACTCAGTGCCATTTTAAATCCTAGGACTTCATAGTCAAGGGCATACTCTTATGGTTCTCTTTATTTTTTGTTTTCTTCTTCTAAACATGGAAAGCTTTCCCTAATGTATTTTTTACCTCCTCTCCTTCCGCAAGCCCTAGGAAATTATGAAATTTTTTGGGAGCTGTGGAAGGGAAGAGAGCAGCGCTGTCTTGTAAAGTAAGCTCTGGCCTGCCTTTCAGAAGTGGGCTGCCTCTGCCACACTAAACATGGGTTGTGCTAAATCTGGAATTCCTGGGATGGGCTGGAGGAAATGGTGACTCTCCTTGCAAACCAAATACTTGGGATGCAGAGCAGGTTTCGGGGGAATGCTCTGTGTTGGACACTTCTCTTGTCCTGCTGCTCTGCCATGAGAGGCTTTCATCACCTTTGGGTGTTGAATCCTGCTGAGTAGAACCCCAGGGATCTGCAGGCTCAGGAAGAAGCCCTGCCTGCTCCCGAGCTGCTGCTAAATGTGCAGACTTTACATAGAATCATAGAATCCTTAAGGTTGGAAGGGACCTTTAGAGATCACCTAGTCCAACCCCCCTGCATCAGCAGAACAGACTCCTTGCTGGGACATGGCAGCAGCTCCAAGCAGTGGGTCTATCTGCACACACACAAAACCAGCACAGGGTTAAAATGAACACAGAGTCTCCAGAAAGTCAATATATATATAAAGCAAGAAGAAGGTGTGTGATAAGCAGGAGTGTTTGCTGTCGGGCACAGCTGGTGCCCCGGCGCTCCCCTGGGAGATGCCCTGATTAGCTGAGGCTCCCAAAGAAGCGCTTCTCGCGGAGGCGGGATCCTGCGCTCGAGCGCTTCCCGCTCCTTGCTGTCTTCCCTGCAGGCTCCTCGCTGCTCTCCCAGGATGGGCTTTGGGCTTTTCATGTGACTCCTCTTGAAATAGACTCTCCGGCTCTAGTTGGGTCGGGAGCAGGCCAGTCATAGCTTGGTGACATATGACCAGGAAAGAAACCCCATTTGATGTGGAACACAGTTGAACTGTGATCTATTTTGGGAGCTTGGAAACATTTGTTCCACAAGAATATATCCTTATTCCAGTTACAGCGCATCCTCGGCTAGACAGCAGCTGGGACATCTGAACAGTGCGTAAACACAGCCTCCATGGTTTATGTTTAATATGGTATTATGGATTGTGAATAACTATGTATGTGTTTAGGTCTGTGGCTACTTTTAGTGCCTGCTATACATTATATGTACATAAAACAGCTATTGTTTTATCTTCCCTACAGCGGATCTACAGAACTGGGCCAATGAAGTGTGCAGCCAAATAAAGGGAACAACGGTAAAGTCCAGAGCGTTAAAAATTTCTGGTTTATGTTTTTCTCTTTATTATATTCCTGGCACTGCCTTGGCAGTAGCCTCCACATTAACTTTTGGCTGGAAAACAAGTTTTCTGTTTCTCAAAAAATAAACCCTCACAAGTTTGGCTTTTTTTAGTCTGGTTCTGTGTGAATGTGAGGCTTATGAAATGTCCAATAGCCTCTCTAGCTTCTGAACCACCTCTCCGGTTTCAGGCAGTTTTAACAGTCTCTGTGAAGCTTAAACATTTGTAAGAGGAGAAAGCTCAACACTTTCTGCTGGTGTTCAGATGCTGGCCATCTGAGTCTGTACCTAGGAGAGAGCTGCTGTAAATCCAGAGACCTGGAAGAACTTCAGAGTCTTTGCACCTCTTTACATACCAGAGAAATCCAAACTGGGAGCAAAGCCAAAAACACCAGGCACACGAGGCATCCAGCACAGAGCTGTTAGTTAAAGAGAACATCCCTGAAACCCACTAATGCCAGTGCCTAGAGAAATCCCTGCTGTCCATTCAAATATGGAAGGAAGCCAGCAAGACCTTTAAAAAGGTTTTGCTCCACAGCAACCCCACATCCCACGGCTGAAACACTTGGACGAGGACTCAGGCTCCTGTGCACTGCCTCATTCCCACAAGGGGCATGGACTTCGGTGTCCTACGTCCCAGATGCCTTCAGCGCCAGGCCAGGCCAGGAGCTCTGTCTTAGTGGCTGCAACCCCAAGCCCACCACTATAAAGGAAACTTCTTAAGAGGGAAGTTCCTCTTTCGTCTCCTGAGTGTTGGTGCCTCTTGCTGCACGAGCAGCAGCTCAGCCTTGGGGACGGAGGAGCGAGGAGCAGCAGCAGGTAGTGGCTGGCAGCATTTACCCACTCCCCTCCCTCCTGCAAGAGCTGAGCAGATGCTAAAAATGAAACGGAGGTAGCAATTCCCGTCATTGCACACTGACTTGCAGGTACCAAAGTGAACTCTTGAACTGCTGTGTTCTCCAGCAGTGTTCTCCAGCACTTTTGTGGAGCCACAACCAAGCATGTAGCTTCACTTAGAACAGTACTGACAAACGGGCTTTTGTATTTGTTGTCCTAACTTAGTCTGGGTTAAAGCAACCTTGCCTGTGTGAGCATTTTGTTTTCTTTTTTCCCTAGCTTGTCTGAAACACTCCAGTTTTTCTCCTGCATATAGCACTGGCAGCACTAAGGTTTCTGCTCTCATTAAGTCCTTCACAGGTCTATGGCCTTTCAGGCACAGCTCATTCAGGGTGCTCACAAGCCTCTAACAAATGACAGCTCTGTGGTATTCTATTGATGGTTCACAAGAAGCAGCAGAAAGCAGAGACTCTAATGGATTTATTGATTCTTAAGGCCCTTTTTAAGAACTAACAATAGCCTCCTCTCAAAATTAAATGTTGTGGTCTCCCAGGCCAACAGATTTTTATCAAAATACCCCTGTGGCCAGCGGGATACCAGCACCCCTGGTCACAGTTTTGCAGCAAGATAGAATTACATCTCAAACACAGCTGGTGCTGCTCAAGCTCAGCAGCTCCACATCAAGGAGTAGTTACCATCTGCCTGTTTCTTCTTTGTTCAGAAAATAACCTTCTAATTTATTTATTAAATGCATTTTTCTTTTGGTCTTCATTTAGGAGCCCCCCAGGGATGTGTTTGTAGACCCAGGCGTAACCAACGCTGCTGCTCCCCACATTTCAGAAGGAATGCGCCTCCTGGCTCCTGATGGTTATTCTCCCCATGGAAACATGTGCTGCACCAGTCACCTTCTGTGCATGAATAGCAACCCCAGGACGGCTCCAAACGGGGTGGCCAGGAACCTCCAAGAGTTTTCTGTGGTATCTGAGACTGATGATGACCATTTCCCACCAGACCCCACGGAAGATGAGTACACAGATAAAGATCTCAACACAGCTGATTATTTATCCTTACTGAGTCAGCCTGACAGTAAAACTGTGTCAACGTTTTCAGAACCAGTGGAGATAGGGGAGAACGACAGCTTAAATCAGTGCTTTTCAGGGGTCGGGAGCACAGAGGACGTATCAGCGGCTCAAGGCCCCGACCCTTCCTCCAAAACGGACAGCCCACGTGCTGCTGTGGACAAATACCTTCATAAATCCTGCCTGCAGGCCCCCAGCTGCCCGAAGGAAGCAGGCACCAAGGACACCGATGGCCTTGCAGCGCACCGTGATGCCGAGAAGGTCTGTGTGAGGTGCGGCGTTTCGTACAGGGCGTCTCCGAGGAAGAGGAGCCAACCCTACGGGGCAGCCGCCGACGGCGCCCCCACCTCCCCAGAGATGGGCTCCCATGCACAGTGCACTTGTGGCTTGCATGTTCTCTCTGCTGGTCAGAGCACCCTAGCAAGCGACCGTGCTGTGGAAGATGCCTCTGCTGAAGGTACCGACACCAAGTCCCAGCGCACAAGAAGCACTTCAGGGACAAGCAGCACTTCAGACCTGCCATCAGCATCTGGTAAGCCCAGTAGGCTTGACCTATGTACAGTCATATAGGATTATTCTGTGTGCTAGGTCAGTGTTACTCAGAGAGTCCATTTTAGAGGAGTTAAGAATAAAATGATGCCTTGAAACTTATTGGAAAGATGAGGATGAAATAGCAAGGGCATTTTTCCTGCAGTGAATTCTGCAAGCAGTGTGAGCACCATGAGGGATCATCATCCTGTCATGATGCAACCAGCAATGCAAGATCCATCTTCTGGCCATCACTGCAGAGGCCAGGCAGCCGTTAGTGGAGTGTCTTCATGACACCATTTGGTGTGTATCAGAGAGGATTTGGGAGAAGGGGACAGTGGTGTAAAGGCTGAGTTGAGAAGGGGTGCTCAGTGTTCAGATGTGTGTTCTTCCATTCAACACACTGCATGTGCTTTCTTGTCCTCATTACTAGGTACAAGTCCAGCTAGAATCATGCAGTGGTCACTGATGGCCTAGTTTGGCCATGGCTGGTCTAAGACATTGCGCCCAGTTATCTGTTTTTAGCACTTTCTCATTGTTTTCATTTGTTATTATAGCAGCATTCAACTAAAAGCAATTTCATTCTGACCTTGTTTCTCCACATACAAGTGCTTTATCCCCTTAACAGCTCTGAAGCACAGTTATGGGGCAAAATACTTAAATAGTCAAAAGATATCAAAAAAAAAAGACTGAAGCAAAACCAGCAGAAGGGAAGTTATGAACACTTTCTGAACGAAACCTTCCTCACGCAGACTTTTCTTCAGCATGGACGTCTGCAATCTGCTTGTCATGTGTTGTTAGTCATTTTAGCTTATAATCTCTTAAAGAGAGAGACTGTTTTGATTTGTGTCTGTGCAGTGACGAGTAAAATGGGACCTGAGTTTTGCTTGGGACACATAAGTCTTATTGCAATGTCCGCAGCAGTCATCAGCAGCTGCCCTTCCTTAAAACTGTGTCGTTCCTTACAGTTTGCCCTGGAGGTGGTTTTGTTGATTTGCCAAAGCCCAAAAGCGACACGGGCCTTTCCCTTCCAAACATATGTGCCAAGCAGGAATCTGAAAGTGCTGCAGTATTAATCTCTCTAAGCTGATATCCTTTCAATTGCTTCAGTTTTCTGAAATCTTGAAACAGATTTACTGCCTGATAACAATTCAACAGTTAGAGTAAAAATAAACATAGTCTTTTATGGACGATGACCCTGAGGTCCAACTGAAAGTCAAGCCGTATCTGTCGCTGCAGAAGTGCCGCTTTTCTTTTCAAATCCAGCACAAAGAGGAAGAGAATGCATGCAGGGAGAACAGGAAGGTTTGGGATTGAGTGACAAGCTGGAAGGGCCCTCTGAGACGCGCTCGGTAATTCTTCCCATGCGACTCCAGTCGCGTTGCGGTGCCTCTGGGTTCGCTCATGCTGCAGTGCCACCTGGCGCACTGCGGGCACATGGACCCGAGCTCAGCCTGGCTGCCCAGGGACCGCAGCGCCCTGACGGCTGCTCCGGGGCCACCAAGTGGCTCTGTCCTCAGTGGGACTTGCTGTGGGACTTGCTGCCGGGGCGTTTGGTGCTGCCAGCTCCGAGCTGGGCCTTGGCAAGCGGCTCCTTCCCGAGCGCGTCACGGGCCTCGCTGGGGCCGCCCATGGTGCTCTGGCCTTCCCAGCGCGTCACCACAGGCCTTGCTGGGGCCGCCCCGAGCCCAGGGCTGTGCCCAGGGGCAATAAATGCGCACACAGAGCCCCGTTTGTCTAAACCTGCCCCTGAAGCCACTGCCCTCTGCATGCAGCCGGACTAGGACGCGGCAGTGCAAAACACGGGGCGATGCAAGGGTGGGAGGAGAGGCACCGAGTAATGTTGTGATTTTATTAAAAAATTCCCTACCACTCAAAATGAGAGCAGAAATTGCAGACCCTGCTGCTGTTAAGACCCAATCCTGCAATATCAAGGCAACCCTCTGGACAGGAACCACTTACAGGGTTTGTCATC
>JAUBOD010000981.1:611082-627530 GCA_032353885.1 Nothura maculosa | reverse complement strand
TCGGCCCCATTTATGACCACCCTCTGAGCTCTGCCATCCAGCCAGTTCTCAATCCATCGCACTGTGTACTCGTCTAGACCACTCCCTCGGAGCTTCCGTGTGAGGATACTATGGGAGACGGTGTCGAAAGCCTTGCTGAAGTCAAGGTGGACGACATCCACGGCTCTCCCTTCATCCAGCCAGGCAGTCATCCCTTCATAAAAGGCTATGAGGTTCGTCCTGTCACAGAACTCAACAAGGATATATTAATAGGTCAACTGAAATTCTTCAAGCTAATTGAAGGAATATAGACAGAGAATAGAAAATGTATCTGAAGCTTCTTTGAAATTCTTAGCCAAGGAGGATAAACACCTGCAACAAATAACGTGACCAAAATTGAAGTGGGAGGAATAATAACTTATGAACAGATGCTGATGGTCTTAAAATGAGATCTTATCAGCTGCCAAAGTCAGTGGGACCTTGGGTTGCACGCACACAATGTGCGTAATTATGTGTTTTATCAAATGGATAAACTCAGGACCTTGGCAAGCTGGGCTGCAGCCAGCGCTGTGTGCCATTCACCAACACGCTGTACAAGAACAGACATTCAATTAGTGGAAAACAAAATCTGAAAAGGAAATGATTGGTTATATCGTTCTTGTGCCAGCTGGAAATTAAGCCTTTGAAGTCAAAGACTGTTTTGTGGTAGTATTAAAGCCTTCTTATCTGACTCTTGTCATACTGGGGCAAGACTTGCCTTCATTTGAAATTCCTTCTTTGAACCCTTCTCATTGCTGAACTGCCTTCCAGAGTGAAAAACCTGGAAAAACTTGAAAGGGATGAAGAATTCCTGAAATTTAATGTATTGAGAACCATGATCCTGAGATAGTATTTTCTCATTGAAGCTAACCTATATATACTGCTCAAACGTGGGGGCTGCATTTTATGTAACAGTTGGACACACAGGCAGAGAGGGTCTGAGGGGCTCAGTGCTGGCACCACTACTGAGGGCTGTGGAGTCAGAAGCAGAGATGTTAGGAAGACAGAGGCAGAAGGCAAAACATCAGGCCCCTCTAGGAACGCAGAGGAAGAGATAAAGTTCTTGAGGATGGATGAAAAGAAAGGATGAGAAATAGAAGCTATAAAACACAAAGATTTTAAGTCATCAGGAGCAAGGGGAAGCAAACGGGCAAGGAGGTCAGTCTGACTACAGCAGGTTAGCCCGTCAACCCCTGTGCTGCAGCATAGCTTGGAGTCAGAAACAGAGCTCTGGCTCGGGAAAGTAGGGAGCAGGATGGGACGACCAGGGCTTCCCTGCTACCCCAAAAGCCACTGCACCATCCAGGAGTGGTTCGGGCCCCTGTTTAGCCTCCAGGATCAATGTAGCCTTAAGCCAGCATTTCAGGACTCTGACTGCTAACCCCTGAGAAATGTGTGAAGGGTGGGAGGAAGCATCAGCTAAATTGAAGCAGTGGTGCCTTTGCGGAGATTTGGCCTCCTCACTCTGGCAGGGGAACATGGGCACATGTACCTGGGCACTCTGAGCTACATCAGCTCTCTTTTGCTCATGGACAAGGTGGTTTATTCAGAGCCCACAGAGTTGTCACCAGAAACCACCATGCTTCTTTGGAACAGACTGCCCAGGGAGGTTGTGGAGTCTCCTTCTCTGGAGGTCTTCAGAACCCACCTGGATGCCGCCCTGTGCCACATGCTCTGGGTGTCCCTGCTGGAGCGGAAAGGTTGGACTAGATGACCTCTAGAAGTCCCTTCCAACCTTGAATAATCTGTAATTCTTGGTATAAAAACAGCCATGTTCGATTCTGTTTCTGCGGCCCAACAGGTTAAAAAGAAGTGCTTGAAGTCCTCAGAAGTGAACAAAGGTGGCTATTGTACCCAGATCACTGTGCATCATCCTAAAAAAAAGTTACTTCTTCCTGCTCCTTGAGAAATAGCGGATAACGGAGGACTTGAACCTTTTTCCCCAGAAGATACGATCTTGTCAGTCTTTTGATGAGTTTTGAACAAACTTATGCCTTCTCCTGTCTGTCTCCATGCTAGCTTTCATGTGAGCTGAGAAGATATCTGCCTTTCCTGAAAAAGATGATATTGACCTATATGACACCTAATGACATGGGGTTTTCTTATTGACTTTCCTATTTCTTCCAGAATCTTCTGGACCAATCAAAGGTGCCGATTACAAACATTTCCCTTTATGGATCAGCTGCACACCCTCCCACCTCACAACTGGTTGGATCCGGCTTGAACTGCTGGCTCTGGTTTCTGCTCGC
The DNA here is from genome assembly GCA_032353885.1 of Nothura maculosa. Lineage (NCBI taxonomy): Eukaryota > Metazoa > Chordata > Aves > Tinamiformes > Tinamidae > Nothura > Nothura maculosa. Next base: position 625,263 of record JAUBOD010000981.1, on the reverse strand, counting down.
AGCGTGTCCACCAAGGAGGAGCACTGCAGCAATAAGAAACAACCACTAAGCGCACTTAGCTTTGTGCGGGTGCACCTGAGCAAGGAGGGGCTAGGCCCTACCTACGACTGCCGATTAAATCCCTAAGCAGGGAGTAAAACTCTAAAATGCGTTACATAGTGTGTACAGTGTCACTTGCTGGGTTAGCGGTGACAAGGGCTGTGCTTTTCCTCCCCAAGCATATGGTTGCTCCAGGTGGCTTATCCCAAATTTAGACAGAAGCCGTATCGAAGACGTTACACACCGCACAGGGCTCCTGGTGCTGCCGTGTCTTTCACTGCGAATGTTGTTTCTGCAGGCAGCCCAGACGGGGCCTTCCCACTGAGTCTGCTAGCTGGTCCACATCTACTGATACTGGTTATGAGGCTATATTGTGTGAATTTTGGCATGAATGGCCAGTAAAATGCTTTTGTAAAGGTCTTTCAGAATTCATGTTTGTATTTTCCTTTGTAAGCACATAATAATCCCTCAGTTGACATTGCAACTCCTCTACCAGGGCTTTGTAGAGGCTCTAACACCCCTTGGCTCACAGCTCTGTTACACTATCAGTAAGGGGTGGCAATTGTGCCTTCTCCTGCGCTTTGGTGATAGCAAGGGAATCACTTCCAACAGCTTTGCGGGGAAGAAAGGTCTAAAGGTGGTTTGGAGCAGTCAAAAGAGATCTGCTTCATTCTGCTAAATGACTTTCTGACTAGCTTGAGATTGTTTCTCTGTCTTCTGTCTCCTTTCCTGTTACACACCAATGTTCTGGTGGATTGTGTCTCCCGAAACTACTACTTCATTCCTCTGTGGTGTATCGTCTTTCTCCCAACCACTGTGTCATTTCAAACGTTGCCCACCCAGTAGGTCTAAAGAGAAGACACTGAAGATGTGTGCTGGATCACTGTTGAAAGGGCTGGCCATATATTGCTTGTTGGTTTGGGCAGAAGTTTGTAACCTTTCCAAAGTATCTGACAAGATCATCATGTTTTCAAGCCTTGCTGATTAGTCCATTGCATTATTTCCATCTCCATGAAAACAGTGTATTTTCTCACAGTTAGTTTAGGTGACCTGTGAGGACTTTGGTTACCTATGTGATTTGCAATCATGCATGTTAAACATGTATGTTTTACAAAATTTCTCCAAGCCCCTGTGCTACCTTTTCTGAAAGCTGGTGATCCATGAATTCTAAGTATTACAGCTGAGACTGGCCTGCGTTTGGTCAGTTGGAATGGCGTTAAAATTTTCTCTTCTTAACTGCAGCTCATTCTTACTGCAGCTCATTCTTACAGCAGCTTATTATCTTCTTAGTGGTTTCAATTGCATATTGAGCAACAATTTTCATTTAAGTATGCATTGCCACCTGGGTCGTTTTCTGAAACTGCCCTTTTTAGAAAGCCCTTATTAATTTAGAGCCATTAAGGTGCTTGAAGTACTCTCATTACTCCTCCAGGGTGTATTGCTTTACATTTACTGACCCGGGATTTGAGTTGCTATCATATTTTCTGTTCATCTGGCTGGTTCATGTCTCTGTAGCTATTAGCAAAGAATTTCAACAGGGCACAGTACTGGCCCTGTGTTACCAGCCAGCCTGCTGAGGGACAACAACATCCCAAGGAAAACAAAACTCTGCACACTGTGCACCAGGGGCGTGTTGTGCTGAGAAGGTGGGGACCTTCCATTTGAGAGAGTCAGCCTTACCATGTAAGTAATAAAATGGGGCAGTGTCCTTTGTGATTGTGGAGACAGTGTCTCCAGGATTAATGAATTATGACTTTCACTTGCACAATTGGTGTCTGTTAGCTCATTTAACACTAGCTTACACATAAGTTAGCTTACTTTTTTAAGGAAATGGACAGAGCGTAGTGCTCTTTCTTGTTTGTAGTTGTGAGTCAAATAAGACATAAGAGTTTTTGTTTCCTAAAGATGGAGAATTTTTTGTGTGTGTGCAGGAATAATCCCTAGGTCTTCCTCATGGTGATGGCTGTTTGGACAGCATGTGGATCTGATTTTGGTGTGGATTTATTAACGCAGGTTTTTCTGCAAGCAGGGGAAAAAAGCAGGCAGTAAATATCTCTGACTGAGAAAGTAGTGGCACCTGGGGGGTCCTTCCCAGGGAGGTCGTGTCTTGATGGTAACAGCAGCATTGGTGACGATGCAGGAGTAAGGGATGGCTGCGTGTTCCCATCTGTACTGCCTTGTGTTACCGTCCTCAGCTGTTTGCAGGGTTGCACTGCCTGAAAATCCACTCCCACCTCTCACCTTTTTGTGTTTGATGCTGGCCCAGGTTGGCTTGTGCTGTGGGTTCCCAGCACGACCTGCACAGCTGGGACGGCCCAGCACCATGTGGGGTCAGTGAGGGACGGGGCAGCGGCGCTGCAGGGGCGGTGAGACGGGACCTCCCAGAGCAGGCACCACCACCGGTGTCGCTTCCAGCCACAACACAACCCCAGGCAGCAGGCTCACCACCTTCTCCAGGCAAGGCCACCTCTACTTAAGAGATGGTCAAGCCAAAGTTGTTCCAGAGCCAGTCATGAGATCAAAGAGCCAAAGCTCTGTTGACACTAGACACCTGCATCCTGATATGGAGGAGAGAGTCCTCAACAGTGTAATTTCACAAGTGGTTGAAGACAGTTTGAGACCATGCTGCTAGCGAAGAAGGAGGTCCAACTTTGTCACAAACCGTTCTCTCCCATCCAGCAGTCACTGATCCAGCAGGTAATGAATCTTCTGTTATCTGCAGGGCTGCTCAGCTGAATCAGGAGGGTCATGATGCTGCGGCAGCACAAGATGTGCATCGGGAGCTCTAAAGGAAGCAGGTTGGTGTGACAGCCTTGATCAGATGGGAAGAGATGGGTTTAGGGGGAGCAATCTGCAGTGGCAGAACTGGGGCTTTAGCAGCAGGACTGGGAGAAGGGAAAGCTGAGGAGGAGCCTGCAGCAGCAAGGCCAACCCTTGGGAGGCTCCTGTTTGGAGAGGTCTCAGGAGCAAAGGCTGTGAGGGATAATGAGGAAAAGAAATGGCACATAAAGAGCACAGACGAAAAAGCAGGGAGGTAAATATGGGGAAGAAGATGTGGATGAAAATTTTGGAGGGAAAGGTAAGGCACTCAAGTAATAGAAAAAGTGTAGGGTTTTTTTTCAGTAAAAATTCGACGTTTCTATTGTTGTACCGTCACAATTCCGTTCTGACTGGAGATTCCTGCAAGGTGGCAAGAGGACGGGAGCATTTTCCAGACTGGAGGTGAAGGGTGAGCTCGCTGTCGGCCTTAGCTGGTTTGCCTGGAATTTGGTGAACAGCCTCTCCTCCCTGCTGTGGAGCAAAGAGGTGCCTGGGGGGTCTCACTGCACTTTAGTTAATGTCTCTGTGAGTGTGACCACGAACCCTACAGAGCTTGAAAGCTGCTCCCCTCTGATATGTTAGGAAATCCATCTGAAGGGCACCTGAGCAGTCCTGAGCAGCAGTAGTGCATCACGTTGTTACAACCATTTTGTGCCATTATTTGTCGTTTAGGTGTGGAATCATTTGTGCTGCTAAGGCAAGGCTGCTGAGGATGCGGCTGTGTTGAGGTTCTCAATAATTCTATTCATCATGTTTTTTTTTCCCTCTTCCTTTCCTATTTCTGTAGTTAGTTAAGGCAAGGAAAAAAATGGAATTCCTTCCATTTTTATTTTGTATTTTCAGGTGTAAAAATGGCTTTGATACAAATGTTGGGGGTCTCCTGTTGAGCCTGCCAGGTATCTCTCATGTGCTGTGGCCAGTAACCCCACTGCAAGCAGAGGGGAGGGATTGATGTGTTCAGAGGACAAGGGTTAATGGTACAAACTGAAAGGCAGTTCCACCTGCATGAGGGGAAGAGCTTCCTCACTGTGAGGGTGACAGAGCCCTGGCACAGGCTGCCCAGGGAGGCTGTGGAGTCTCCTTCTCTGGAGATCTTCCAAACCCACCTGGATGCCGCCCTGTGCCCCGTGCCCTGGGTGTCCCTGCTGGAACAGGGGGCTGGACTGGGTGATCTCTAGAGGTCCCTTCCAACCTCAACCACCCAGTGATTCTGTGAGGCTTTCGTGGCCAGTTCCTGACGTGACCTCCACCACAGCCGCCCTTGCCATTCGTGGCCGCACGGGGCTGTTGATGGTGCCTCTGTTTCATAGCAGAGCTGTTCCAGAGCCTGCGAAATTCCGTACTGCCCATCCGCGTCTAACCCAGCTCCATGCAGGATCTAGTTGCCGTAGTTACTCCGTGTATCTAAGGCAACCAGCTGTTACAGACGGAGGCACTGAAATAGCATCAACAAGTGCAAAAATAACGAGTGGTTTAGCTAGTTTGCCGGAGTCAAGCAGTTGGGGCTCGTTTCCCTCTCAGCTCAGCAATCTGCCACCTTCCTTGAGGAAACCTGCTGGCTTGTTCCCAGCCTCCTCACCCAGGCGTCTGGGATTACCTGGTGTCTGGAGAGGGAAGGAAGGAGCAACTCCCTGCTTCCCGTGGCGATAGCCAGGGACTGCCTAACAATTTCAGCCAAGGATGTGCTTCTGGAGCCACCATGTGTTGTTGAGGAGCCAACAGTGGGGAGACAAGGGTGCTTACAGTTAGTACTGAGCTGAAAACACTGACCTAATTTTATTCTGTTTAGGAAAACCCACTTTCAGAATGAGGAGCATTTAGCTGATGATCTCTTTCAGTCAAGCAAGAAAATGTTGCAGCTCGGTCTCCAGGTTGTAAGGAATGACCGATGGAATATGCCGATCCCCTTGGACGTCAACAGCGGTGGTGTTGTCAAAGCAAGACTCATCAAGCTCAACACATGAGGCAGCTAATCCTGCTCCCACCTGATGAATGAGCCTGCTGAGTGGGCAGGGCATGAAGGAAAATGTTTCCTGAGTGTTGCTGTTTTTCTTTATTAAATGGCAGGAAGGGTTAAACAGGCAGCAAATGCACATCTAGCCAGGGATGCCTTATGGGGAAAAGTCAAATTAGTTCTGTAAGGCGCTGCCTTTATTCCACCACCAGTTTCCTTTTATAACTGTTGTCTTTTAACTCCCTTGGCTTTGCTCAAAGGCTGCTATCTCCACGTGAGGGCCCAGGGAGAGCTCCTAGCAATTAATTTCACGTGGTAAAAGTACCTTCCTCTCCCATTTGTAAAAGCACAGATTAGACACAACACCCTTCTCAGGAACCTTTCTCAGGCTTCAAGGAAGCAGGTGTTGAGTGTTACTTTAATTTTAAACCCATAATTAGTGTAAGTTGAAGCCTGGGCTCCTGCCAGCTCCATTCATTCTATTCTCCCAAACTTAGTTCCCTTGGTGCCCTCACCTGCGTGCCGGGTCCTCCAGCTGCCTCAGCCTTTCCCTACCTACAGGGAGCCCTGGAGCTGCTGGGGGCTTCCACATGGCCTCTGTAGGGCAGGTGACAGGGTCAGTGGCCTTCAAACACACAGGCTCAGCCTTCCTGTTGGCTCTGGGGCTGCTCCGTGATGCTCCTGCCGTGTTCCTGTTTTGGTGGCTTTGCCCTGGTGCTGCCCGAGCTTCACCAGCAGCTTTTGCATTTTGTCTGCAAAATCCATCCCTCTTCCCCTCTGGGATGGGAAGTGCTGCCATTGGGACACAGAAATTGCTGTGAGCACCTTTTGCCTCTGCTTATGAGAGGGAACTAGAACAGCAAGGAGAGCTCTCCATAAAGCCAGGGGCCCATTAGCTCGAGTGGTGTAAAACTGAGCTGTTTACCCCCTTGGAAATGGAGCAAAGACATGGGAAGCTGTTTTATGCATCGGGAAGATGCAGACTGCACTGATTGTGCCTGGGTTGTAGTGGGGAAGGGGACGCAGCAAGCTGTGCCTTGATTAGCTGTTGGCAATCACGGCACTTGAGAAGTGACTGTCAATAAGCAACAGTAACAGCAAGGGCTGTTTTGCACCTTGCGTGTTTATTCCATAGGAATCAGGGAGGATTTATGGAAGAGTTTTAGGAGGAACTGTACCAGCTGGAACACTGAACCTGCCTCGTGACTGTGGTCCTATGGTGCAAGCTTCCAGTCTGTAGCTCGTGGTCTGTACTCGCTCTACCACAGCCAACAAGCAGAGGCCAAAACCTGCTCAGGGCTTATTGGGTTTTGCCTGAATACGGGCTGTGTGATTGATTTAATCCTCTGTTTGTACAACTGCTGCTTCACAGAATATGCCATGGAAGTGAGCAGAAGCACAGGCAAAAACAAAAGGAGAGATGAGGGAAAAGATGACATGTTGAGCTGGGATCTGAAATAGGTCGAGCAGAAAGACACAAAAATGTCATTGTGCCATCCTGGCGGCCAAACTTGCCTTCCTGTGAGGAGAAAGTCCTAAAGTCAAGGTGAGAGGAGCGGACACCTCTGGTGGGCATTGTGGAGGTTGTTCATGGTGCCAGGATGATTTGCAGTGTGACACACAGCAGAATATTTGAATATGAAATGCAGTAACTTGCTGGCTGCCGGCTATTTACTGACCTGGGCAGAACTCACATGGGGCCTGTGTGGGCAATTAGTGCTGATGAGCAGGTCCCTCTGCTGGCTGAGCTAATGAAGTTGCTCCTTCCTAATGCAGTTCCTAAGTTATTCCTCCAGTTCTACAGCAGTTTGGGATGGTGCAAGGATGCAGTTAAGTTGACTCTGCATATATCTCTGCATATAAATTAAGAAAGATAGCTACATAAAATAGTCCCAGAGGGCAGCTGTACAGCAAATCATAAAAATGTGGTTCATTTTAGTGCCACCAAGCTCTTCTCTGGTAACAGAGAGCGCTGTAGCTCCTGAGCCTTGTTCTGGGAGTGATTTGGGCACGCATTTCCCCGGATGACTCGGAGCCATTGCCAGTGGCGCTTTGGGTTGTTTGCTGGCTGTGTCATTTTACAGGTTTGTTTGTGTGTGTCTGTGCAGACATGCTGTTTATTGTGGGGCTTCAAGCACGGATGTGAGTCTGCTGCTCATCCTGACAAAATATTATTTTAAGAGCTTTGTGCACAGATCATTGATTTGCTTTCTCCATCTCTTGCACCAGCTGGAGATGTGATGACTTGCATAAACCGAGAAAACAAGCTATGAGCGAACTGTTAGGAAACTCTGGAGGCTGAAGTTTCCCTGAAATGAGAAATGGAGAAAGCCCCTTTGAAATGAGGCTGCTGGTGTCCTGGGATGGCTCTTCGTGATGCAACTCATGAAGCAAGGAGAGCTCAACAGGAAGCCAGCGCCTGCTCTTGGGTTTGAAACACCGAGGAGTATCAGTCATCAGTCACTGCTCAAACAGCGATCCTATGGAGATGCCTTTGCAGACCTGCCCTTTTCCTCTGTTCCTTGGATTTCACTACAAACGTCCTTCTTTGGCCTGCCCTGCGAATCAAAAGCCCTGGCTTCTCTTTACGTGAGCGCTGTTTTCTGTGGGGTTTTGCCCATCTCCCATGTCTGTGGAGGGGGAGTAACGTGTCTAACCCACCTTTGCAGAGCACTTTGGTGCCTCAGCACAACACAGGTTATGAAATTGTGCTGTGATTGTTGTCGCTTCCAGGGCAGTTGGCCCAGGCTCCGTGCCTGAGGCTGCCTCGTGATTTCCATTACGCAAAATTCCTGTGGGTTCCCGCACGGAACTCTCGCACCTTCTTGCTTACAGCCCCTTGCCATTGGGGAGCAGGAAGGCCCCGGGACGATGAGCCACCTTCTCCCCCTCGCCAGAGGAATCCTATTCCGGTTCATCCGGAGCCAAGTTGCTCAGAAACGCGCTTCCTGTGCTATGGCTTGAGCTTCCCAGGAAAGCTTTGGCTGCCTCCAAAGCACTAATGGAGCACAGGCATCCTGCGCGAGGGCCGGGTGTGTGGTGGGAAAGGCAGGGAGCTGCCGGAGGGAAGGATCAGAGGGAGGCTGGGCTGGGAGAGGAGGCCGGCCAAGCTAAACAGCTGCTGTCTGCTTCCATTTCCCTCTTTCCGGGAGCACCGCCGGGGCCCTCCGGCGTCTGGAGGGGAGGCGGAGAGCGGGAGGCCGAGGCGGGGACATCCGGCGGGGCCTCATCCCGCCCGGAGCGCCAATGGCCGGAGCCGCGCTCCAGTCCGCAGGGCCCCGCTCGCCCTCGGCGCACGCGGTGCTTGGGCTGCCCTGACCTGTTCATGACAATCCCATTGCACGTTTCCAGTAGAACATTAAAAGAACCTTTCTATAATGGCAGGGAGTTTGAATCCAGCACAATTCGAAGACCCTAGTGGTTCTTATTTCAGTATTATTCATGCATTGAACATCATTGTTTACAGCTGCGTTATTTCACCTTTACCTTTACAGATGATACTATTTTAGTTGATGCTACTAATAATTCGAACCATTTACATGACAATGGTAGTAGAGCTGCAAATGCAACCACCCTTGGAAGGCTGAGCTAGGAACTTCTTTGTGGCAAAGATTAAGTCCTAGTTAATTATCCCTGCATAAATCCTCATTTTCTGAAGCGTGGGCAATGCATAACTCAGTAGCTGCCAGGTTGGGCTGTTTGGCCTATTGAAACAGCCCTGCTGATGTCCCTGTGCCAGTAGACTTCGCTACAGGAGGAAAACCCAAAGTGGAGAAAACAGAAACAGATTCTTGTTACCCACTTGTTTTCACATGTGTATCCACACCTCACATATATCTCAGTCACACAGGGAACTCTTAAGTATGAAAACTCACAAGTTTTCATCGCTGCTGCTGCTGCCGTCCCGAGGGAGCAGTGCCCCCGTTGGCCCTGCACGTAGGGCACGCTGCTCCATCAGCCCCTTCCAACCCAGCCTGCCGGCAGGGAAAGCAGCTACACAGGGACACATCAAATCTGGGTGAGAAGAAGCACCTCTCTTTATTAAACTGTTTAAACAGGTTGCTCCTTGGCCTTTGCTGTGGATTTAACTCAAAGGATTTAACTCAATGTTCTCTTGTCTTTGGGAGGGGATGGAGGCTCATGAGCAAAGGCAGCAGCTGGGGTGTGCAGGAGGCAAGCAGTGGGGTATCCTGTGGGCAGTGGGGTATCCCGTGGCAGAGGAGCAATGCTGCCCATGGACCTGCACCTCTTCAAGAGCAAGGGAATGGAAATCCGTCTGCAGCTTCCTCCAGAGATCTGTTTCTGTGCTCAGCCTGCTTGCAATCCCCTGTATTGAGGTGTCTCTTCAGATCGGAGACTCCCGAGCCCTGTACATAGTGGAAACCTGATCATTCCTGGCAGACGGAAGAGAACCTGTCTGTTAGTACTGAGTCCCCTCAGTTGGCGTGTTCATCACCAGAGATAAGTGAAAAGCAGACTTTTAAAATGAACAGATAGACATTCACATGGCCAAAATCCCCTGTTTGTTGAGGTCTCTCCTTTTGTTTTTCTGCCTTGAGGAAAATTAAGTTGAACTGCAGTGTATTGACAAGCCTGTGCCTTATTTGCAAGAATGGCAAATGAATGTCTAGGGTAGAACAGCTACCATTACCCATTACACCAATTGCCCTGCTAAATGCAGGCACTGGAACAGCTTCTTTCAAGGTGGCCACGATGAAGATGTTTGGCTTTGATGGGAATCATGTGGTCCAGTGTTTAGCTGCAAAACCAGGCTTATCTAAGACTAAAACTTCCAAGCAGAGCCATGTTGATTTTAAAGAGGTTGACCATTTTTCCCAGGAAGAGTTGGTATTTACAAGGGAAAGAGATAGAAAACTATATATATGTAAATATATATATGCACACTTATTTAACAATGGGAAGCCTGGGAAATGTACTTGGAACATGGACAAAGCAGAGGGTGACAGTGATTTGGTGCAGCCTTCATTAATGGCCTTGTGCCCATCTTCTCACGCGTCTTCCTTTCTGTGGCTTCAGACACAGTGTTAGAGCTGGGCTTCTCCTCTGAAGTCTGCTTCATCCTTCCTCATGGCTCTTTTTCCTGGGTTAAACAGCACAGCCTCCTGTTTCCATTGATTCCAATACCATTGTTACACATTTTCTGCCTCCATCTATCTATCTGCTCAGCCTTCATCACCGGTTTTCATGGCCATCCATTGATGTGCCTCAGAAACGTGCCACCATGCATGAGGTCTAAGGTATTGCTGGAGAGCCACAACATTGAGGAAAACCTGAAGCAAAGCTGTGACTTGGAGAAGCATCACGATGGTGGACGGGCCTTATCTTTATGGTGGCCCTCTGATGTTCAGCGAGCCCAAGGACAGCGTGATGTGGCTGAGCACACACGGCAGGCAGGGATCCTTCCTGAGCAGCATGATGGTGTTCTGGATGTGGAAAAACATCTCAATTTAACCTCATTGCCTCCTCAGGAACCCTCTGTCGATGGTTCTGCTTCCCCTGTGTGTTGTCCAGCTCTTCTCATTCCCTTGTAGCTCAGATTTTGCTTAAAATCTGGCCGCAGCAGCTTTCTTTTCCTATCACTTCTTTCAGGGTTTAATTCCAGGGAAGAATGCTTCTCCTTTTGATAAATAAAGGTCTGAAAATTAAGAGTTACTGGTTTGAGTCCTGCACAAGCCTCTGTGACTTGAACAGAAGCTGTTTAATCTCCCAGAGCCTCAACTTCCCACCTGCAAAACCCAATCAAAGAAAAGCTCACCTTAGCTGGAGGTTCACAACTTTGCAGTACTGCTGTTTGCAGTCTCCCTCAATGCCTTATGAGGGAAGGTGTAGTGGGAATGCGAAGCGCTCATTATCCTGGATGCTGGTTTTGGGTGAGCAGTGTAGTTTTAGTGACTGCTTACAGCAGTGCATAACCCCTGTTTAAAAAACAAAACCAAAACAGCAAAGCTGAGAGTTGGCAACTGTTTTGTGCTCATGTTGGGCTCTAAAAATGTAAGTGAACAGCAGCGATGAAGACCCATGTGTGATGGCAGCTAAACTGTAAAATCTCTCCCAAGTCCCTCTCTCATCTGTGAGCTGATACCCCAGCCCTCTGCTTCCCGTGCTCTGTCTCAGGCATGTTCTCACCTTTCATTTCCACAGGATGTATCTGCCACCTCCAGCCGCTAGCTCAGTTCTTGGTGGATAGCGCAGGTCACTTGGGGACACAGCTTCTCGTGGCCGCCTCCTGTGCTGCTCTGGTTTGTGCTCCCCCTTTCAAACCCTGGCTCCTGGGCCCCACAGGTTTTCTGCTAGGTGGCACCAGGCTAGTGGGCTCTGCCCTGCCCTATGGCAGACAGAAATGATCGCTCCATCAAGTACTGAGTGAGTTTTACTACATAAGATAAAATGGAATGGAGGGTGATAAAAACTCTCTCTTAGCCAGACACTGCTGCTGCTCCTCACTCTGCCCCGACATGAGAACTTGTCTAGTGAGAGAACAGCTTCAAAGAGCAAAGAGGAAAAACAAATGGAAACAAAACTATAACTACCAAATTAAGATTTTAAAAATCCAATGGCTTTTTGTTCACTCAGCTTCTTGAACCAATTTGCTGTGGGATCAGAGAAGCGGTAGCAGCATCGCAAAAAGAGGAGGCAGGCAGAGGCCTCCAGGACCAAGGTGAGCTGGCTCCAAAGGTAATTTGGAGCTGCAGTGGAGCCACCCCTGCACTGCATGGACAAGGCAGGTTCCTGGAAGGCTCTTTTCTGATCACTAAATGTTACTTGGCAGCTTTTCTTGTGCTGTGCCTCTTTCTTAAGCTTGCTGCCCTTGCTCACGGCCTTTCCACCTTGTCCTCTCTCTCTGTGAGGCTGGAGCCCTGGCCATTTTGCCTCCTGTGCATCATTGTGCTCTCTTCTGCATAGCTCTCTCCTGCACACAAAGGAGCCTCCTTTCAGACACATCTGAGACGACAGTGATGTGAAGGACTTTCCCTTGCCCTTATGCTGATATATGTGCAAGTTATATCTGTGAAATAAACAGTATCCAGAATGTGCTGCTTCTGTGGAACTACCAAAAGGTGAGAAGCTCTGCAACACCAAGTAATCCGTCAAAGGATAGATGAGGTCTGTTTCTTGCAATGTTCTTTATTTTATGAGCTGTTCCTTGATGGCACCGGTTTACAGACCTCTTGGCATAGGAAGCTGCCTCTGTAATAGCCAGCAGTATCAAACACTTAAACTGTAGGTGTATATAAAAGCTTAAATTGAGATGATGCCCACCATGTTCTGAGCTAGGCTCATTTATTCAACAGCAACTTTGCACCTTTCTGATCGTATAAATGGGCTTTAAAGAAGACGTGAGTATAATTTGTAGCTAGTCTCTGGATGAGAATTTCCTGCAGCACTTTGGAAGTGTGTTATCAATCTGCATTACATTTGGAAGCCTAATGCATAGGAATATGCATAAGCCTAATGCATAGCCTCATGCACAGCACAGAATTGTGTTAAAGCATCTGCTGTACGATTGGAAAATCTTTTTTCTTTTTTTTTCTGCTTGTGTCCTCATCAGCAGAAAGGAGATAATTCCATTTTTCAGAGACCATCAGGAATTTTATCACAACTAATGCATCCCTAGAAATCATTTCAGCTTTGACAAGACAACACTTTTCAATGCAAATACATTTTGTTGGATGTTCTGACTCATTATGGTCATTTTTCTTCTATTTTAAGCTCCCTTTTATATGGCTAGAGAGGAGTAAAACAGCTCTGCAGGCTGCCATGCCAGGCAATGCTGTTCAGGAATACAGTGCCCTTAACCTAATGCCCTGTTCCTGCTGCCCGCCCCACAGTATGATTCAATATGGAATTTATTTCAGGCAACATTGTTTATGAAAAGCAATGCTCTTCATTTTCTAATTTGCACTGAATAGGATAATTTTCAAAAATTTGGCTTTTTTCTTCTTTGGAATCAGGAGTTCCAGCAGCTCTGATCATCTTTGAAAGGGCAGCACTGCCTGGGCATAGATCAGGCCCCTGGAGTGCCCAAGAGTGCTGCCTCACCTGGTCTGCTTGACACCATTGCCTTAGCTGGGTTGATAACATGCAATTAATTTTGCACTCTGGACCAGCTCTTCCAAGCCCCTCAGGGCAAGGCTTTAGGATGACCACAAGGGAGAAGAGTCTGGGGGAGCAAACTGCTAGACCTTACCTGCTGGGTCTGGCAGCCATGGAGTGGACCAGCACTGTGAGCATGCAGTGTTTCAGTGAGTCTGTCCTCCTGCACTGTTGTGGTGGGGTCATGACTTTGAGTGTGATCTTGAGGTGTTTTCCGCTGCAAACAAGGGTTCTGTTATTGTTTTTTGGCATATGATCAACGAGAAAAGTGCTAAGATGCAGATGCTCAGTTTTGATGTTTCTGCAGTGGCAGTGGATGCCCGTGGTCTGTCAGAGTTTGGCTAGCTGGCGGTGAGGAGCCTCGGCTCTATTTCTCCCACCTGCCCTGAGCACCCCTTGTTTGGTGCTTTTACCCCTCCCTGGAGAACACGGCCTCACTGCGGGGTCCATTTGAGAGGCAGGCGGGAGGAAAGAAGAGTGGGGAGGGTGGGAATTCACTCCGTGGTGGAGCACGAAGGGAAGCACAGAGCTGCCGCGGGTTCTCTGACGTGCCCAACATCTCTGTTGCTCACAAATGTTCTCCCCACACGCAATCTTCACTCCCTGTGGCCCTAGCAAAGCAATGGGCTTTGCTCTCGGGCTTTGTATAGGGCTTATAAATAAATCTGCCCACTCCAGAGAGTGACTCGCATCTTCCTTAATCTCTGTTTACTGCTCAACATACCCTCTGAAAATTTCATCACTGCTTAGTTATTCCCCACTCCATAGAATCACAGAATCCTTAAGGTTGGAAGGGACCTCTGGAGATGATCTAGTCCAACTCCCTGCTCCAGCAGGGACACCCAGAGCACGGGGCACAGAGTGGCATCCAGGCGGGTTTGGAAGAGCTCCAGAGAAGGAGACTCTACAGTCTCCCTGGGCAGCCTGTGCCAGGGCTCTGGCACCCTCACAGGAAAGTTCTTCCTCATATGGAGATGGAAATTCCTGTGTTTCAACTTACAACCATTGCCCCTTGTCCTTTCACTGGCCACAACTGAGAAGAGTTTGGCCCCTTCCTCCCTACATTCTCCCCTCAGGTGTTCAGACATATTGATCATATCCCCTCTCAGCCTTCTCTTCTCCAAGCTAAACAGGCCCAACTCACTCAGTCTCTCCCCGTATGAGAGACGTTCCAGCCCCTTAATCATCTTCGTTGCCCTCCGCTGGACCCTCTCCAGAAGCTCCACGTCCTTCTTATACTGGGGAGCCCAGAA
>JAUBOD010000981.1:567992-593863 GCA_032353885.1 Nothura maculosa | reverse complement strand
CCTGGATGCCGCCCTGTGCCACCTGCTCTAGGTGTGCCTGCTGGAGTGGGAAGGTTGGACTAGATGATCTCTAGAAGAGATCATCCAACTTTGAAGATTCTATGATATGTTGTGCAAATCCAATTTATTTATTGACAACTAAGTACAATTAGCACTATATTGCATGGGCATCAACAGAAACTCCTTAGCACTATACAACAGTTTTAAAAGGCTCGTGTTTTATGCTGTGACTGACACTGAAGAAGCTGGTGACATTCCCTTGTGTTATTCATAATAGTAGTTGGCCCTCTAGACTGGCTAGAGTTCCTTTGCTGACCATGTTTCCAGTCACCTCTGTATTATAGCTGTCCACTCCACGTGTTTATTTTAGTGAATCACGAGTGCTCGGGGTAGGACTATCACACTAACTAACCTCAAATGTGAAATACCCTAATGCAGCTTCAGGAGAGGAACTGTAGGTCCCACTGAAGCAAACGTTGTAGGCAGTAAGCTGTGAAGTCTTATGAGTTATGACTGTTCTAGGTACTCGCCTGTCTGTCTGCCACCTACGTTCCAGTATGTTATCAATGTCATCCACAAAATACATGTATATAGTTTGGTGTAATGTGCTAGGGAAAAACAATATTTTTTTTAACAGATATGATATGTAAAATCAGCATAAGCTCAAAGTTGTCAGGATTTGTGTAAATGCATATATGAACTATGTAATTTTTTTGCAGCTGGAGCATTCAAATGCAGATGTGGTTCAGCCCATACAGAGTGTGCTATCACAGATAGAGCAGTACCCATTCTACTTGTATACTTGCATAGCAGAAATCTTTAATTCTTCTCTGCCATGAGCTATGACAAAAAAAAACTATTTGAAATAAAATTTATTTCAAAACTTCTCCTTTTAAAAACTTCTACAGTTGTTAAAATGCTATTTCATTGGTATGCAACTTTTTTTTTTTCCTTCCTCATTTCAGATTTGATGTTATGATCAGAGTTTATTAGAAATTTGATGTATGATGTGATGCTTTGGTCTAGAGGAGTTTGCTGAGGCTCTCTACTGAGTGACTAGAGGTTGGCACAGGTTTTATCCTGAGGAAGCAAAACATGCTCTCTGTTTAAGGTCAGATTGATCTGAAACCTGAAGTTACTGACACTCAGTGCAAAACACAAAGTATGTCCTTAATGAGATGAAATAGCTAAAATGTTTCAGTTCCTCAGGTAATGTGTAGTACTGTGCAAAGGACACAGATGTGTCTCGTAATCAACTTAGCGCTGCTGCTGAGCCGGTGATGAAACTTGGATTAACAGTAAGCACAGGACATGCTTGCTGCCTGTATGCTCATCCAGGTCCTCAATGAGTCGTGTGTACTATACTCTCAATGGATTGCCATGTTTCTACTTAAAATAGATGTTTTTTTTAAAGGTGATTTAGGAAAGTCAAGGAAGCTGCAGTTGAGACATCTTTAAAAGTCGTAAGAATTAAAAAATTTCAAGGCATTTTTGAAGCCTTTTGACACGTACTGTCTTGAACCCTTGGAATCAAACAAGGTAAACAGACTTGTCTGCTGGTCTGTCTCATCAAGAAAAAGAAACCTCACATTGATATTCTGGTGCTTATTTCCAGAATCTCATGCTTCCTATATTTAAATATGATAAGAGTACTGTCTGAAGTCTTAACCTTTTCCTCTACTCATCTTTTATGAAAGTCTTCTAATGGGAGAGCTCACATATTATACTACTTGTTATAAGTAAAAAGGAGTGCCCCATTTAAAAGAGATTGATCCAGAAACTCACTAGTAGCTACTGGTGTTTCCTAGTTCTGTGTGCATGGTTCTTCTTAAGGTAAGCTGTAGTTTACTGGAAACATGCAATTGCACTGCTCAGCTGGAAAGAACAGTTATGTTTGAAGTCATTTCAGGTTTTAAAATTATTTCTGAGCGAGGGTTGTGTTTTGGGAGGGGGCGGGGAGTGAATTTTTGGGGGGAGGGAGTTGTGCTTTTCTTTTTTTTTTTAAGGTGACGCAATCATAGAAAAACATGAACTGATGCATTAATATTTTATTTGTAAAAAATGATACAGGTGCTAGAGCAATGACCTCAATTCATTTGCTTTTCTACCAGGTTATAATTCGTTATTTAGCTTCCTCCTTGTTTTCATAATCCAAGAGATCAGTTGCTAATTTGACTCCTATGAATTCCTTTCTGTCCCCTCACAATGCATTGTATTAACCCAGTGGCTCTTGGCTTTAATTTTGAAGTCTGCATGCAAATGTGGGGAGGTTGAGCTTTCAGTCTGGTCCTTTTCTCTGTGGCAGAAATGGTGTCAACGGCAGCTGCTCGTGGTCTCAATGGCTAGCTAGCAAGGGGAGCAGGGATTTGGCTGCTAGGACCATATGTCATGATAGACTGCCAAGCAGTTTATTTATAATTTCCTGGATAGAAGAAATTGTGCGCTCCAAGTAACCCCCTAGACGGAAAAACAGATGGACTATCCGGAGTGCCGTAATGCAAACGTACTTCCCATTATCCTGGTCTAAAGGTAGTATCCCTGCACTTGGTAAATTTGAGATTGAGGAATAGCGAGGATACTTGAAGAGCAGGGCTGCCCAATTGAAAATGTAGGACATTAATATAATTAGAGAGAGTATGTTAGAATTCAGTGAGTATTTCACAGGTTACAACTTGAAAGAGTTCATACCAACAGCAAATTAGCATTGAAGTTCTGAGCTAGTTTTCAGATATCCACTTTGAGATATTCCAAAGGTCCCTTTCCTCTCTTTTTAAAATAAGGTCAATGAACCCTTGAAACTTAATTAAAATTTAATTGATGAGCACTACTTGGCCACTGTTAAAACTTTGGTTGTTCGCCTATAACTTTTTAAAGATTTATCTGTTAAGAGCAAACGTTGATAATCTGTATTAAAACTTCCTTTTTTTCTTGTTCCTCAGAGTGACTTTTCCCATAGTGATTGCTTGTCGAGTACTGAGACCGGTTTGTTGGAACGAACCACAGCACCTCATGATGGATTACAGGTGGCTTCCCACAGGCCTCAGCGAGAAGGTATGGAGTCTGGCCTTTCTTTTTTATTAGTACTATTTTTTTTTTATTTTGCAAGGTAATCATTTTGGAGTTGTAGAAATCTTTCCTCTGTCCAGATAAGAAACTGCAGTGATGGTTAAGTGTAATAGCTTCTCTGCTACCCACTTGGTCTGTTGGTGCAAGTTGTCACATGTAGCTAACTGGTAATGCCTGCGTGCACTAAAGTTGATTGAAAATGGGTTTCCTCCGAAAAGAGAGATGGCATTTGAGAGAGTTCAAGAAAACTTAACAGGACTGTATTAATGTTGTTTTGCTTTTTGAAAAAAAACTAAACCTGAAGATATGATGAAGCAGTGAATGGCTTTTGCTGTTTGATTCAGTTGTGTGACAAGTCTTAAACACAAAGGAAAAATGTATTTTGGAGGTTCTACAGAATTGGAGCTTGGAGAAGTAGGAGGCTATGTGTAGAGAAACCAAACAGTACGTCATCTTTTGGCTCTATTGGGGAGAATAAGGGCAAGTGGAGCTGTTCTGTACAATTGTCAATAGTTTCTTCTCTTGAAAGAAATGAGCATTATTGAAAAGATATATTCTTTTGTTCTCCAACAAGATTAGCAAATCACTCTCCAGTCAAAATTAGCCTGTGCTGTTCTGCAGACATTGAATAGCTGGCAATTTGGGAAAAACTGTTGCTTTTCCTTTTTGTCTTCCTAAACATTCCTTTGTCTGTCCGCAGAGGTTTAATTACACTTCCAAGAAAGGCAATTTTAGAGTTTTAATTCCTTGCAAAAATTATAGACAAAGATTACGGCAGATTACAGACAACAAGCCAATTTCAAGTGCCTTTACAGAATTCTAAGTGCAAAACGTTCACATTCAGCAATTCGAAACACAGAAGGGAGACCCTCGTTAACAAGGCCCTTGAATGATGTAAAACAAGAATGGAAAAGTTGAGTAATTGAATGCAACAAAGTGCTTAAATATTACTCAGTATTTTTATTGCTCTAATTAGAAACAACAGTGAAAGTTCTGAATAATTTTTTTGATATTTGCTATATAAATGCATGACAGAAAGGGAGCCCTTGCTACAGAAAGCTCATCACTGGTTTAGAAATATCTCTGATAAAACACATTGGTTATTCTCAGTTCTGATATATCTGGATAGAAATAGCTCTGATTATAAAACACCTTTATTTGTTCTCAATTCTGATAAATCTGTGGGGTTTTTTAATTCTTAACTGACAGTTTGGATGGAAACAGTGTTACTCATGTATGTGTGACTTAATCACACTGAATGTATGTGTTTGTCAAAATAGATTTAGAGGTGTAAGACTCCTTCCTGGCAGGCATATGAAAACATTTCTTTTTGGCCTGACTGTTTAGAATGTTTAAAATTTGAATTAGGGAAAGAGTTTTAAAACAGCCTATTGAAACTGGAAATAAGGTTGTGCAGTAACAACACTACAGTTTCCAGTTGTATTACTTTACTAAGCTCAAGTATTTAAATGCAAACAAAACACAAAAGAGAAAGCACTGTTCTCAGTTGCAGTCATGGGAACCAAATTATTATTTGCTTAAGAATATGAGCTGATGGTACCCATTTTAACATTGTTAAGATAGTTCAGTGAGCCAAAACTAGTGCTGCGCCTTGCTCCTTTTTCTGACAGGACATTTGTCTACACCAGGCCTGTAGAAATTGAGGTCACTGAACATCTGATTTTTCATGGTATACAGATGTATCCTTTTACCTATTATCCTTGGCTCATCTCAGACTTCTTTGGTTATAGAATAATTAATCTTTTTAAATGTTTTAACAATTGCTAAATGCAAACTGACTGCTTGGTTCTTTAACTCTCAGGTAAAGAGCTGCATCCACCACTCCAGCTCAGTATTTGTCAGCCTTCCTACTAAAGGAATTGAGAGCTATAGTACTGTGGTTGGACGTACATGTTTGCTTATTATTCCTTTGAGAAGGTTGTTAAGCCATGTCTCTCATTGTTAGGACTGGTATGTTTACTCACCTGGGGATTCTGTTTTTATACTTTAAACATTTTAAATGAACTGTATGACTTAAGCTAGATAAAATGGAAGTTAGCTAATCTGCAAGAATAAGTTTTGTAACAAGCAAACACAGGACGCTGTACTTCTCTATATACCCCATGCAAAAGTGCAGTTAAATAGCAAGAGGAAAATGTGATGTGGTAAGACACTAGAAACACAAATAATGTTTCAAAAATTATTGAAAAGAAGCATTGATGGTGTTGGGTTGATAAAGAATTATTTTTAGTTGAAATAGTTTGCATTTCAAAACAAGTTACTGATTGTAAAGGAATAAAATTCCACTGAATCCTTAGGGAAGGAATGGAAAAAAAGAAAAAATCATCTGGAACTGAGATGAGGTTTTCATCAAGGATATTGCCTGAACAGTATTTTGTCCCCAAAGAAATTCCCCAGACCCTGTGAAAGCCTTGCAGTGCCATTTCTTACAATACACAGCCAGAACCTGGCTGTTCCTGAATGCTCCTTCCCCATGGTCTGCTGTATTTAAGTACTTTGAGTACCTGCCTTCCTTTCAGCTCAGTCTAAGAACGCTCTCTACAGGATATTGCAGCAACTTCCCTGGACCTCCCTTTCTGTTTACTGATATTTGCTTCTGTCTCCTTCAAGCCTTCCCCAACTCCTACTGTCTTCCACCTTGGTGCCTTTCAAGAATCTAGTTCTTCTGTTGTAGTTGCCCTCACTACTGCTCTATGGTTCAGAAGCATGGAGATGGAAGGCACTGTCACTGGCTGCTTTGAGCATTTGGTACTTCTTGGAATAGAGACACAATTTAACTTTGTTTAATTGTCTCCTCGCTTGCAGCAATTACAAGGCCTGTTGTTGTATGTATGTGACGTTAGGCCCAAGTAGGCTCTTGGGTAACACTCAGATTCTCATCATTTGCAATGAAGCAGTTGTAGCCAGGCCAGAGAAGTCCTTGGAGCACGTGCCTCCCCCTGCCCCTGCAGTTTGCTGCAGTAAAATAGCAGCTGAGGAAGAGAGGGGTTGTGAGAGCCAGTGAATGGCATATGGTGATTCTCAGAGCAGATAGGTAAAGGGATGCATTTTCAATATGCAGTTTTAGCATAACCTGTAAACTGTTTTTTCTTTTAGCTGTGCACATTGAGAGGATAACCCTGAAAGGAGTACCAAGAAAAAGGGCTGACAAACACTTGGAATACACATTCAAAGTAAGCAAACAACCACCACAAGTGTAAATGTCATCATGATTTCTGTGAATTGCAGAGGTAGAGGCAATTTGTTTTTAAATGCCTGCCCAGAAGATGTGGTTTTTAATTGCAATTTTTAGTTGCATTAGGCTTTTCAGAGACTCTTGAAGTTATTATATGATTCTCCTGGATTCCTCCCTTTGCATGCAGAGCAGGAGTTTTCTGCTCTTGGGAGCATAAGTTGGGGAGGTAAAAAGCACCAGCTGCAGCCAGGTATTTGGAAATACTTGAGGAAGCTTTGCTGTTGTTGGCTTGAGGCAGGCATTATAAGGAATTCTAGGTTCATTCCTGAAGTGGCCTGGGAGTGCAGCTCATGTGCCTGTAGCTATGCACTGCTGCTCAGGGTCACTTGGCCATCAGGATCACTCAGGATTGTTTGCCACAAGAAGGGCTCTTGTCACTTTTGACAAAGGTGCAATTTTTTTTTTTAAAGAAAAATGGAAGAACATACCTTAAAAATAAATAAACCTCACAAATTTGAAGGCCTACCTGATGTAGGCCTTTATACCTGGTAATACCTAAAGGCAACACATAATTACATCAGTGTGTTTTAAACAAATCTGAAACACTGCTTACTATTAGTTTGGAGAAGAAGCTTTTGTGTATTGAGGTCTGGTATTAAACACTGTAAACCTTAAATAATAGCTGCCAAAGCTGTTGGCAGCGATGCGCTGAGTCAAAGTAGTAATTTTCTTAGCAAGGACTGACTAACTTTATGAGTCATTTGGCAACTAGATACAGGAGCCTGGTAATATGCCCTGGATAGAGTTGAATCTCACCATTGTCTCCTGTATGTATGAAACATGGTAGCTGGCTGCTTGCGGTGGCTCCTGGCAGGTCTTTGGGGATGCGGGCTAAATACACTGCTTAAAGAGGAAGATGGATCTGTTGATTCTGGAGCTTGATATTTTAGCCTCTAAGTGGGTGTAGATTGCAAAATCCTGTATTTTGTGGTGTTAGGAAAAGCTTGAAATCAGAGTTGAGTTGACATTTCTGCTATTTCTAAAGTATAGTAGTGCCAGCTGTTTTTTTTTTTTTTTAATCATGCCTTAATTTGAAATTTATTTTAAATTCTTCACTTCTTTTTTTCACCAGAGGAGAATAATATAGAATTTAGTCTTCAACGCCTTAAAAGTTAAATCACCTAAACCTTTGAACTTTACTATAGATTCTGTTGCCTAGTATACTGTAAACTTGCTATAAGATAAGAAGCAGTAGCGGGTAAGAGAGGTTTGTCCAGAATGCCCATATGGTTTGTTAATATTTAAATAAAATCACAAAACTATTTTGAGAAGCTAGCATGTAGATGGACTTGACAGTGGTTTAAAATTTCTTTATTAAAGGGAGAATATTAGGAGATATTTTGGGAAGCATTTGAGTAAACTTGAAACTCTTGCACGTTAGTTCCTTTGGGAAAGAGTTTCATTTTCTCCTCTGTGTGGCTTTCTCTAAGCACTGCCTTCTTAAAGCTGCAACAGCAGTCAATATCAGAGCTTCCCCTCTCAGGTCACTAAGAGTAGCAGCTAATAGGCATTTCTGGGGTCTAAATTGAAGGCACTTGGTGGTTAACATTACCCTATCAGCTCCTTAGAGTAAATGAATGTTTATAAATTGCCATGTCCACTTACATTAGGCAGGATTTTCCCAGGCATGTAATGGGAATCTTAAGCTCAGAGGTGGGCTTAAAGCCAGGCAGTGCTCCTCTAGCCAGCTTACATCTCTGCTTTCCTGGAAATATGCACATGAAGGTGCTGGTTTGCTACCAGCATGCTGTGTCAGAACAATAAGCTATTGAAATGCGGATGCAAGAACATAACAGAATGTTTATTCTCCAGTAATTCCTTAAGTAAATTGCAGCTCTGCATAAAGTATTTTATAGATAATATAAACAAAAAGAGATTTTTGAGCCATGATATTGGTGTGCAGAACTATCCAGTATATACAACCTTCAGTCCTTTGCCCCGATGCCTGGATTTTGGAGATAACAATGTCTGATACGAGTAACTGTGCAGGCTATTCCCTGTGTTTTGGAGTCACTAAGCAGTCATCAGCGACTTAATTGTATTCATCTGATTTTTACCCTGATATACTTATCCACATATATTATTAAAATTATGATCTTAAAATGTATATTCAAAATCAGTGCATGTCTTTTAACATGGACAACATGATTATGGTTTTGTCCAGTATTTATTTTGCTGCTTGTGTTGCTTATTATACTGATGTGACCAGAATGATAGGATTATTAAAATCCACTAACTAGTATGATCTGAGGAAAAAAATGTGTAATCTAATTTTCCTTATTCTCTTCTCTTGCCTTATCAGGTAACCTGGTCTGATCTTTCTGTAACATGTGTAACAAAGACACACCAGGAGCTTCAGGAATTCCTGCTCAAAGTATGTATTGCAATATAAAAGTAGTGGTATATGCCAGACTTAGGATTTCAGAAGTAATAGAGGAGGATAGTGATTGCTGAGATGCAATTGCAGGACCAAAAGCATACTATTAGAGTTTTGTACTTTAAAATTGCATTCAACGTTTTCATCATGTACCTTATGGTACTGAATTGCAGAACATGCTTAGCAGCCTGACAGGTGAAGCTCAGTAGAAGATTTGTGGTGTTTGTCTGCAGCAGAAGTGTCACTTGAAGGAATCTGCCCAGGTTGAGATGGCTTTTAAACCTCTCTAGGGAAGGAGACGAGCGCTCTGGGCAACCTGTTCCAGTGCTCAGTCAACAAATTGCTGCGTTTCAGTGTGTGCTCGTTGCTTCTGGTCCTGGGCCCTACTGGGAAGGATCTGTTTCCATCCTCTTTATACTGTCTCTTTAGGTACTTAAACACCTTGTTAAGATTCCCCCTGCATGAGGCTTCTCTTCTAGGCTGGACAGGCCTCTCAGCCTTTCCTTGTAAGAGAGATGCTCCAGGCACTTCATCCTAGTGACCCTTTGCAGGAGCTGCTTGTCCCTCTCATGCTGGGCAGCCTGGGAGTGGACTCAGCTCTGTGGAGGTGTCTCCCCAGGGCTCAGCAGAGGGGAAGCATCACCCCCCTTCTCCTGCTGGCAGTGCTCTTCCTAGCGCAGCCCGGCGACCTTGCTGGCCACAGGGGCCCCTTGCTGGCCACAGGGGCCCCTTGCTGGCCCCTGGCTAACGCGCTGTGTGCCGGGAGCCCCCGCCCTTCTCAGCAGAGCTGCTCTCCAGCAGCCTGTCCTGGTGCCAGGGGCTGCTCCTCCCCGGGGGCAGGGTCCTGCTCCTGCCCATGTTGAAGCTCATGAGGTTCCCGGCCATCCCTGTCTGCAGCCTGTCTGGGTCGCTGTGACGGCAGCGCGGCCCTCGGGTGCGCGAGCTGCTCCTCTCTGTCCTGTATCATGTGCAGCCCTGGGGAGGGGGCTCTGGCCCTTCACCCAGGACACTGAGGGACAAGGCACCCAGTGCTGAGCCCTGGTGTTTGGGCTGTGTTGCTGGTTGTGGACCCCACTTAGTGAGACTTTGTGCCCCTGATCACGACACCCTGAGCTCTGCCGTTCAGCCAGTTTTCAGTCCTCTTGAGCTGACCCATGGGCATGTTATGGGTGTCAAACCTTACTGATATCCAGACAGACCACATGCCCTGGCTCTCAGCGTGGTGTTTCTGCCTTATGAATGCCTGCTGACTGCTCCTGATCACCTTCATGTGTTTGGAAATTCTGTCCAAGATGAGCTGCTCCCTCTTTCTGAGCGGTTGCAATGAGGCTGACTAGCCTATAGTTCCTGGAATCCTCCTGCTTGCCATTTTTGAAGATAGGAGTGACATTTCTCTGCTTTCTTTTACCTTCTGAATGAGAACCTCAGAAGACTTCACTTCGGTAGACTGATATTAAAAAGTCACAATAAAACTTCAGTGTGAATAGCAACTAGACTCAGTATTGCCTGCTGAAGTCTTCTATATTTTTGAACTTGAAATAGTCTCCTTTCTACTCCTGTTTCTGTGAAATAACTTAGTTTAATTATGTGATGTGGTGAGTGATAAGTCACAGTGTAGACGATCAGTTTTGTTCTAGTAAGTTTTGTATTATTTTCAGACCTGCTTTGTGTGAAAATTCTACATAAATACATAAAAATCCATGAATAACTGAAAAGAACATGATGTTGGTCAGTTTTTTAAGTTAATTATTTTAAGTAGTTTTTTAAAGCTTCATACATCTGAATTTGATTCAAAGATTTACCGCAAGATGTTAATTTAGGAAAACTGATTTATGATTATATGTTGTGCCTTAATGTGCAAATTGTCTTATTCTAACTGGAATGGTATCAAAAAACACTCTGTGAAAAGATATAAAGATTGATGAACAAAGATATTCTGAATATGAAAAATGAGCAGTTGACCTTTTTCTTAACCTGTTTTCTCAGCTTCCAAAAGAACTGTCTTCTGAAGCATTTGACAAGACTATTTTAAGAGCACTAAATCAGGGTTTTCAGAAGAGGGAAGAACGAAGGCATGCTGATCTCGAGCCCATAGTCAGGTAAATATTGTAGCAAACCTCTTGAAACATATCACCTGAATAGTCATCCAACTAGTTGATTTTAGGGACAGTGGAAATTCTGCCGTGTGGACACACTTCATGAGAGAAAATGGAAGGCAATGTTGAAATAGATCTTTAAAACACTTACTAAAATTGAGACTCTGATATTTAAATCGAGGGGTGTGTACTCTTTAAAAGATATCATACAGTCATGAAAATGTTTGTCCTGTGTCAGCATTATATGAAAATGACTTAAGCAAAGGTCCCACATGCATTGCACAAGAGGAGATATATTTTAAAACTAGGTATCTCCAACAGTTTCTGTTCTTATTTTAAGGCAGGATATAATGAGTGACACAACATAATTTGGAAAAGATTGAACATTCATAAAAAAACTTGTATATAGAATTAAATGCACTTTAGAGTTGCAAGCCAATAGCAGGGAAACTGTTACCTGTTACCTAGTGGTTAGGACATGTGCTGGGATGTAGGACCAGCAGGTCAAGTCCTCTAAGTCAGAGCAACAGGGTAGATCTGGGTGGGCCTTGTTTGTTTATTGTGGGCATCTTCCGTTAGGTTCTTTCTCTTTTGTCAGGGTTGCTTAACCTTCTTCTAAAACATCTGAACTATTGGTAAGCTTAAGGAGAGTGTCTCTTGAGGTAGGGCACATATTAAGAGTAATCAAAAACTGCTTTTGACTCTACTACTCAGCATGCTGGAGGCGTTTGGACTGAACCTTCTCAGGCTTGGGGCTTTTGTTCCTGCCTCCCAATTTGCTTTTATTTTGACCAGTAATGCCAGTTCCTTTCTAATGTGATTGTCGAGCAAAAAAATAGGTCTGTGCAAATAGTTTGACTAATAAACATTCAGTTTTTTAACTGTTTAAATACAGATTGATTGATTAAGTTCATTTCTGTAACAAAAGATGATTGTAAAGCCTCACTGCAGAGTAATTGCAAACCAAAGTGATTCAATGGGAGTCTTTTGGACCTCTCCAGTCATGTTTTACAAACTCTATTGTGACTATCCTGCAATGCTATGTGGATACATAGCAAACCTTTTGATAACAGCCTTACTGTATTCTTTGGGTTTTTTTTGTCAGAATGTCAATTCAGGGTAGGTTTGTGTTTATTTTAGGGTCTTAGCTACATGCTTGACTACTAAAATTGCACCTCCACACTCCCAAATAGAAGAGGGTGGTTCTTCCTGACAAGCAAAACCTGAAAACTTGGTACAGGACTTTAAAACCATTAATTCCTGGCCTGTTTTCTTACTTCAGGCTGATACATGTTGTCACTGACCTCTTGAATAGATTCAGACCAGAAAAAAATAGAGAATCCTGACCTTTGTTCTTAAAGCTCAAATAGTGACATTATAGATGAGTTCAATTTCATATTTAATTAAATAAGTATATTTAAGGAACATGTGTGTGACTGAGAAATAAAACAGTTTAAAAAAAAAAAGTTAAAATATAAGGTCCAATGATTTTTTGTAGTCCATATTCTTCTTTGTTAACATGTTTTATATGCTTAAAATATTCAAACTGGGATTATCCAAAATTTTAATTAAAAACAAACCTTTCATCATGTTTATCTCCTGTACTGACTGTAATACAACTCTGCACTAGCTCTGAACAACTCAGCATTTACCACTGTGTGTACTGACTGTGGCGATTCAAATGTTCAAACTCTATTGGAAGTATGTATTTTTTTCCTAAATGGTACTGTTCTTGTTAATGGTAATATTTTTGTATCATTCACACAGAATATTACTTAAAATGTAACAAACTACCTTTAATTTCAGGCAGCTATTTTCAAATACATCACAAGCTTTTCTGCGGAATCAGAGAGTGTACAACTTCTTCCAATCAATTTCATCAGAATCTTTGCATACTCACAGTAAGAATTATCTTAATGTTATTTATGTAACAAAGAGATTCTCTAAAAAGTGTTTTTTCTGACGTGTCTTATTCTGTTTACTCGTCTTACTTTTATCTTTATTCACGTTACATTGTTTTCTACTAGTCCCATGTGAACTCTAGAAGGGGCAGTGAGTAATTGCTTCAGCAGTAGATAGCTGTGCTTTTCACAGTGGGAGCATCACCCTGGGCTACTCTTTCTTCTTCTCTCTGCTATCATGCTGTTGAAATAGGTAATAATGAGTTAAGTGTGTGCAGATCTCTAAATGGCTCAGATTTCCCTAACCTGACTACCATTTCACCAGGTGAAATAGTGGTATTGAGAAAGTGAATCTGAAGCCATATATTCTTGAGTATTTAAAAATCATCAGTTAAAAGGGCAAAACATTAAAAGAAATGTAGGTTTTCCTTCATGCTTTTTGTATTCAAGCTACTGCTGCTGTTCTGAATCCTGTGAAAATGATTGATGTTGCTGTTGTAAACTTTGGAACAAAAACCTTGAGCTAATCCCCAAAAAATCACGTCTGTTTTCATTTGGTTTCCTTTATGCATAAATGTTTGCCTGGTACTTAAATTCACATTGGTTTGGGTGCACAGTACAGAAGTGAGAACCTTGCCTGCAGCGCGCGCGGAGTCTTGTTCCCAGGGTCGGTGCTGTAGTGGGTTTCCTCGGTGTGCCTGTTGCGTGTGTGTTAGAAATTGCTTGTGCAGCTTAGGCATGGCTTCCTTGTTGAGTTGCAGCCTCTGCTTCCGAGGAAATTGTTCTTCTTTCACTGCTTGTTATATGGCAATAGCTAAGAGACCAGCTAGGACTGTTGTCTTCAAAGTAGCAGAACATCTCAGTTGTGTTTTGGTTAAGTCAGAGGTTTCAAACAGGCTGCTTATAAGCACGTGGCAGAAAATGGAGTCATTAATTTGATATATTTGTGATAAATATGCTTAATTTCTTTCTGTGATTAGTTGAAGGTCTTGTAACTAGTGGAGAAGCTGTAGATGTCATCTTGGGCTTTTTGGTAACATTTAGGACATTCTTGTATGATAGTTCAATGAGCAAGATAAACCAGTGAGGACCAAAATGAGTGTGAAACTGGCAGGAATTTACTACTGTGCAAACTTTTGGCTAGCCTGTTACAGTGGAAGGCTGCATGGTGAGGAAAAAGATTCCAAAGTCCAGAGAGGCTCCCACTAATGAGCAGGCCGGTCACAAAGGATAGGTGTATTTAAATCCCTCTGTTATGTCTAATTGGGAAGAAGTTGCAGTGCATTGATATACGTGATTATGATAGCAACCAACTTTGACAAGCTGGAGAAATGGTCTGCAAATGAACCAGTGCCGGATTCTGTGGCCATCGACTCAACTGCACTCGTGCAAAGCAGAGCGTCTGCAGGCCGGGGAGCATAGAACAGAAGGTCTGAGACGTAGCAATTCCTCAAGGAAAAACATTATAGTGGGATCGTGAATGGGAAGTAATTTGTGGAATGTATGAAGTCCTTCTGTGTTGGTGAAAGGGTGGTTGCAAGTTTTTTTGGCAGTTTTGGATACACCAAAGTAAGGATTTGCCAGATCTCAAATGTGTGCGATTGAAGAAAGGATGAGGAGCTTAGTTGTTTAAGCAGAGAGTGGAGGAAACTGCTAGAAGACAACGCAAGTCTGCAGACGTCTCAGAGCCAGAAAGGGAATGTCCTGCCTGGACAGCAGGGAGCGCATCGGGCCTTGCTGGCTGTGCAGAAGATTTGGGTGTCGGAGCAGGAATGGAGAGCGAGCCCCTCAGCCGTGGGAGCTGAGGGAGACCAGGAGCATGATGAGGCCGGTCCTCACGGAGAGGGCACAGAGCCCCCAGCGCCCAAGGGAGAAGCGCGGAGCGGGACCAGGGCAGCACGAGCGGGCACCAGAAGAGTCTGCAGTGATGAGGCAGGTCTGGGCTCAGACCAGCAGGGTGATAAGTAGCGAGGCCTTAGGTGCCAGCTGCACGGGCTGCAGCTTAGACAGCTCCCCGGCCCACAGGCGGGAGCCTGGCCTGAGGCCTTGAGGTTACCTTGGGGTTACCAAACTGCCCCAGCTCAGAGCCTGGCCTTGAGCGCAGGCAGGTGCTGTGGGAGGGCAGAGGAAGAAGCTGCCGAGCCCAGTGCTGTGTTCAGGCCCTCACGTTGGGCTGGATGTTGTGCACTTGTTTGGAGAGGACAATTCAATACTGTACTAAACTTAAGCATGTTTGCTTTTCCCTTGAGAAGGGGGACTGGATGACCTGCCTGAGATAGCTCATCAGGTTTTCTGTGGGGCAGGCTGTACTAAAGGAAAAAAATAGTCGCACTGCCCTTTGCCAAAGTCACCATAATTGAACAACTGCTCTGTGTGTGTGTATATATATATTTAATGGTCACTGTGTTTTTCTAGGTTTCATATTTGGTGTTTCTGAAACCTTGTTTTACAGCATGGTTAAACAGTTAAATTTGCAACTTGGCTTGTTTTAGAAATGGTCAAAATAGTGGGGAGGAGTGTATCTGAAGGAACTGATCTTTTTTCCTAATTGAGTGTTTAAATCTAACCGACAAACAAAACAGTTGTGGCCTAGATTGGTCCTGAGTCACTGTTAGAGCTACAATGTGTATGTTTGCGGAAGCAAGTACCTATTCACTCCTTTGGAAGTATGTGAATGCTGCTTCAGGTATGATTTTAGTACAAATTACATGGAAAGTAGTTTTCTGTTCTCTGCAGTAACTATTCAGGGGAGAGCATTTCTACCTGAAATGATGGTTGAACTCTCGTGCTGAATAATACATTGAGTAAGCATAATTATGTATGCTGCCATGGTTCTGGTAAGCAGAAAATCAACTAGCTCCCATTCAATTTGTCATGTTTTGTTTTAGACAAAACTCGAGGCTGGAGCTGACTCTTGGTTCCAGTGAACTCTCCTAAAGAGTGCTCTGTGAGTGCTTGGTATGGCGAACATGGGCAGTATCAGGAGCAGCATCCTGTCACCATTTCAAGCTTCTGAACAGCAGCTTTCAAATGCTTTTACATCTACCGAATTGGAATGCTTCACAGTAGACTGCTAGATTCATTACTGAACTTAGCCCTGTTCTACAGCATGGCTGTGGTATTCTTGCAACAAGGCTGCTGCAATAAATGTTACCTTGGCTTCTTTTCCCAGCCCTTCTAGCAAAAAATGGCAAAAAAAGTATGCATCAAAGCTGTGTTTGCGTGACTAGCAAACTTTAGCCCCAATTAAGTCTCCTGTGACGGATGAATGATTTAATGACTGGGGAGTATAAGCTGTCACAGAACATTTTCTTGTGTAGTCAGTCTCCCTCCATTTCCTGTCATAGCGCAAAAAGACTCTGAAAAATCTCCAGGGCAATGTAATAAGAATATTTCTAGTATTATAAGCATGATCACAGGCTTTTAAAATTGCAGCATAGCTTAATTTTTTGCATGCTCTTTTCTTCAAAATGTAAGTATCTCTATAGAGCCTGTGCTCCTGGAGATGGTCTACGTTGAAGGAGACAGTGTTCCAATTATTGGCACGTAACAAAACCAGTGCCTTCAGTCTTGCATTTCCCTAGCTCCCAGTTTAGTGCAGACAATCAGGAACTGTGCAGCTGTTCAAGATCTATAAAGTTACTACGTGAACTTTATTCTCTGCAGGTAACTTACAACCCTCTTTGAAGACGGTTAAGGCACCAGAACACTTCAAGGAGGACAGTTCAGAAGCTTCAAGTCAGGAGGAAGGTAGTTGTGTAACCAAAAGTGGTGGCTCTCTGAGGAACTTTACCACTCAGTTCTGGAAACCATGCAGTTGACTGATTGACCTATTGGGATAAAGCAGAGAATCTTGAATTTCATTTGAATGAAATGTGCTGTGGGACTGAACAATTTTTATGTATTTTCAGAGTTTTTTTCTAGGGGATTGCAATCTAAGCAAGGGGGTGGTTGGTGGAGAACCTCAAAGTAAAAGTTCATAGTTGTGTTGAGCAGCCAGGAAGGCAAGCTTTACTGTTTACTTATGCCAAAATCATGCTTGCAGTTTTTTGATATCTCCACCTAATCCTCAGTTCTGAGGGTGCAAGCTAGGTGCAGCATCCAGAGTTGCAGTCTGTTTTGCACTAAACGTGTTAAATTTGCCTCACTTCAGTTGCACACTGAGAGGACAGTCACGTCGTCTTCCTCATATTTCCTTAACATTTGCTTTCCTTGGTGCTCTGACTAGTTACTAAAGCTTCTTCCTGTTGGGGACCCCGGGAAATGTTGGTTGCAGTCTAAAATCAGATATTTTCCAGTCACCTTGAAAACATGTAGGAGGAGCAGCCTAGTGGATGGTCACAAATTTTATTCTGAAAGGAATGTCAAGCCAGTTTTGCAATGTTTTCAGTGGCAAAGAGGGCACGAGTTTGTAGCAGGTGAGAAGGATAAGAAATGGGGCTGATGCATCAACACAGACCACTGGGCCCTTGCATTCACTTTCACAGAGTGACACCACTGTTAGGCTTTTACACAGAAGTAACTAAGAGGCTTCAGAAGATCTTACGTGCAATGAATAAACCATCTTTGGCTATTATTATTTTAAAGAATTGAGTGGATAGTGTTTGCATGGATCTTGTATCTTGATTGAGGCCGTGACTCTTTCATGTCTCACATGATGTGTAACTTGTGAAATTGGAGGTTCAGAGCGCAGCACTTCTGTCTAAGACTTATCTTCATTTGTTAGTTCAGAACTTTCTCAGTGACAGACTTTTCAGGTGGATTTTGGTTATTTCAGAAAAACAAATATGGAATTCTTTGCTTTTTTTTTTAAACTGAATTCACCTATCCTCTCTCCTTCTCCTTTCGATGATGCTTATTGGGAATGTGCAATCATAGAGTTAGTCCTTTGAATGAGATATAGTGGTAAACAAGTGTAGAGCATTGTTTTGGTTCCTGCTTTTTTTTTTTATTCTTGTGAGAAACTGAGGGCAAAGTCTTGGTTCTGCTG
Source organism: Nothura maculosa (assembly GCA_032353885.1). Classification (NCBI taxonomy): domain Eukaryota; kingdom Metazoa; phylum Chordata; class Aves; order Tinamiformes; family Tinamidae; genus Nothura; species Nothura maculosa. The sequence continues at coordinate 576,177 of JAUBOD010000981.1, read as the reverse complement.
TCTGTATGAACTGATTCTATGATCTACACAACACCTGCTAGTTTCAGCAATGAAAATTATGCCCAGTATTTTTAATGGTTATATCTTTCATTAAGTATCTTAATGATGGAAAGCTGAAGTTGCTTGTTGATCATAAAGAAGATTAATAAGAATTACTGGTAGAATTACTTTATTGTTTTTATTTTTTCTCCCAGATGTAATGCAACACCCAACAGTCCACAAGAAACATAATGGAAAAAGTCCTGTTGCCAAGTAAGTACTCGGGTTTAATGTAGCCATGCTAGATTTGTAAACATCATTCATTAATACTTCAGGAGTATGTGTTTCCTTCTAGCTAATAACTTGTTGGAAATTTATTTCAATTAATCTATATTAAGTAGGTCTCTCTAATATGGAGAAAGTCAGTGCTGAAACTCTGAGAATGTTGCAAAGATCCTATTCAAAAACCTTTAGGTCCTGATCATTTGACACTTTCCCCAACTTTATGAATCTTTACTACTTAAGTTCATGTTTTGCTTTGTGATTGTAAGCTGGTCATTTATACATATTCCTCCTCACATGGAGATGGAGCTGCCTGTGTTTCAGCTTATACCCATTACCCCTTGTCCTGTCACTGGCCACCACTGAGAAGAGCTTGGCCCCTTCCTGCCTACATTATATACTAGCTAAAGCAAATATACCTATTTTTTATATCTATTGTAAGTAGAAGTACTTCTTAACCAGGTTAAATAAGTTTATATATGCCTTTTGGGGGGAGATAAGAAATCTGTAATGTTAATTCACTTGTTAATGTTTCTTAACCAGAAACATTAAAAGTGTTTGCAAACACAACTATGCCAAGAGTGAAAATGGATACAAACTATATTGTAATTTGCTCTTCTATTTTGTACTTGGCTGCTAGAAAAGAATTAATAAATTCTTTCTTATTCATATCATCCCATCTTCTAAAAAATCTAAGCTTCTAAAGAACCTGCAGTAGCAGGGAGTGGCATTTAGTGTCTCTTGAAAGTGTGTACACACACACACACACACACACACACACACACACGTGCCAACAAGCACACACTTGTTTGTCAAGTCAAGAAAGGTTCATCTCAAATGACGTTGCTGCATTTAGGGAAATGGGGATGCTACATCTGCCTGCCCCCTGTTTTTATTCAGTAGGGTCGCCTTTACACTTGAAGGGGTCTGGAGACTTGTAGGCAGGAGCCCAAATGTGTGAAATAGACTTAGAAATGCTCTAGTTTACGTGAAGTGGCTGCAAATTTGGCAGCAGATTCACTTATCACCATTTGGTAGAAGTTTCCACAGTGACCTTGCTCATATGAGTGCAGTCATGGACTTCTGTTTGTCTCTATTTAGACCTTGGGTTCTCAACATTGGCTTAAACTATTTTTGAATATTCTTTCACGCTTCTTGAACACTTATTTTGAATGGTATTTGTCAAGTAGTTGCTGGAACTTCAACATGTTGTCATCTCTGAAGTGAGCTACGTTTCTGTCATCATGGGAGCTGAATAACATCTCCTGCTGCAGTTACATTCATGTGGCTTGGCCAGTCCTGCAATAAAAGGCACTTTAAAAGCAAAATTTCAATATTAGTATTTTCATGTGGGTTTGAAAGCAACACCTGTTTCGTGTAGCTTTGTCACCAGCAGGGCACATTGTTGAATTGTAGATGTGCCCTTCTGTTTTATGTACCCTACTGACCTGCCAAATTGTGTATATACCAGTGCACACACTCACTTACAAGTCATTGCTGACTGACTGCTGCTAAGAGAAGCTTTGGCCGAAGGCATTGTAAGGCCCAAAGTAAGTGCCAAATGTGGATTTCTTTTTCCCAGAATTTTCTAAAACTGAATTCTGGAATAATAGTTACAAAATAATTCCAGCTTTATTATTCATATTGAGGGAAAAGAAAAGAAATTTCAGAATATGTTTATATTTGGAAGACTTCTCAAAATTAGATGTGAGGGGTGGAAAAAAAAAGCAAACAAAGTTTTTGTGTAGAAATAACCATGAAAGCTTTTCTCTCAAGCGCTATAACGTTCTGGATTTTGTGTCCAAGTATAGTGGTCAAATTAAAAAGGAAGCTCAAGTGCTTCAGATCATTAATATAACCTCACTGTACAAGCACTCTTGTGATTTATGTCTTTCAAGTCTGTTAACACTTAATGCTTTCTTTCTCCTGAAAGCACACATCTCCTTTCCCAGCATGATGTCAAAATGTGTGACACGAAGAGCCTGCAACTTTGTTACTTTGTTCACCTTGTCATATCTTTTCTTCTTTCTTTCAGCAGCACGAGCAGTGCAAAATGTTCGTCACTGGATAGCCTTAACATACAGCACTCGGAGCAAAATGGGGTAATAGACTGGAGAAGAAAAAGCTGTATTGTCCAGCAGCATCCAGAGCACTGTACCAACCTACTTGACCAGGTGTGATGCTGTTTCTCTGTTTAAAGCAGTATTCTGAGACACTGAATGGAGAAGACTGTCTATTACATATCACTGCATTTGTGGAATTGCACAAATAAGTGTCCAGGTTCAGATTTAGAGTGGTTCTCTTAATTACCCAAGTCATTTTGTTATCTATTGCCAGCAGAATTTTGGGAGGCCTAAGGAATTTTTGTGTAATTGTGAGCAACAAACTACAAGCAATATTAATAACTAAACTACATTAATGCTGTGGTAGGGTCAGCCAGTTAAATGTATGCATTCTCTCTTACCTGCATTTTACAAGTAACTTAAATGTTAATCTCCACAGGAAAAGGTTGTCAGTCAGATACACACACATTCTGTGACTTTTCAGTCTCTTCTAGAGTCAATTTTCATATGAGTGTAGTCAATAAGGACATACTGAACCAGAAAAATAAAAGCAACTACCAAAGTTAAGAGGAGAAAGGTTGTTATTGTGCTATATGAAAAACCTGGCCTGTGGTCATTGCTCAGTACTGCTTCTGTTCTACACATGGAATTCAGTTATTGATTTTTATATGGGATATGGCAAGCCAAACAGAGATTCTTCATTTTACAAAGTAAAATGAAGTCAGCTGAGATGTGTTCCGTGAGAGGAGGTGGTAGACTGCATCCAAGCTGAAAATGTGCAAGCTGGAGGCTAGGAAACTGGAGTATATTAGAGCAGAGGAGGAAGTGCTTCCCATTTAAATCGTGTGCAGGTGCAGCATAGCCAGAGACTGCTTCTGAGTGACCTTAGCTTTTACTCCATTGCCAAGTAGGAGATAGGAGTAGTAGCTAGTAATAGTATTGAAAGAATAATGTGGCTACTGTATTTCTTTCCAATACACTTCTAGGTGGTATTCTACAAACTTCAGTTTAGCAGCAAGCTCCAGTTCAAGGCTGGGTACCTGCTTTGTCACGATGTGAGCAACGTGAAAATAATTTGCCGCATGTACTTTTTTTCCTCTCAAGCATTAAATAATACCACTTAAATCAATAAATTCAGTAGACATAAACCTTGTGATTAACCAGACAACTTCTTTTCAAGGAAGGAGTTGTTAGGGGTACTTGATGAACTGCATTTGTTTCATCCTCAGCAGGAAAAGACCCGTAACTTACTCCCAGCATCCAAACTGTGATTTGATTCCAATCTTCTGCATACTTCCAGTAGTTATTTGCAGTGTCTTTTACTGATAGTGTCCTAAAAAACAGACAAGATGCATGATTCTAAAGGTCTGAATGCATTGTACAAGTAGATGCTTGTATGGTTATAGCACTGTGAGTGCATTAGTCACGGATTCATGGATGTTTAAGTCTAGAAGTTGTTTTGGTTTCTTTGATGCAAGGTTTGCTGTCTAACTGGCTATCTCTGTGTTTTCTGCCTAGCATACAGGGGAAAAACGAGGCCTGTCTACAGTAAGCAAGAAGAAAGGAAAGCCACAGCTGGAAAAGTAGGTTTCCAACGGAACTGGCAATCTAGGAACAAAGTATAGTGCATTCAGTCTGGTAAACACCGTGCAATGCATCGGCTGCTTTGGTTAGCTACTGTAGGACAAGACTTATTGTCTTGTCTAGTCTACATAAAAATGGTTATTTTATCATTTGAAAAGGAGTAACATTGTAAAAAAACAATCAGAATGTAATTGTAGGCAGATATTTCTCAATGTCAGTTACCATTGAGCAGAAACAAGAAACAAAAGTCTATTCCTAGGAGAGGAGATACTGATTTGCCTTTTTGCCTTTTTTTTCCCCCGTTATATTTATCTGAAAGTGAAAAGCTGTGAAGCTGCCGGGGGAGGGGGGAGGAAGGATAAACTGCAACCTTTATCATTGCCCAGCGAGTGCCAGCTTACTGAAATAGTTTATTAAACATACTTGCATATCAGAAGAGAGAGCTTGAGAATTTCCTATGGTCATAATGATCCTGCCTGTAAAGAAGTGAAACCACTTGCATGGTTGCCTAGTCTGCCCAGCTCTAAGCTGATTGTTTTTCTCTTTTTCTTCAGTTGCTCTTGTTGCTCTGTAGCCTATAGAGTTCTGTAGCTTTTTCACAGACCCAGCCTATGGCTCAGTTGCAGTCATGAGTTTTCAGAAAGAGCTTTAGGGCCAGAGGCACCGTTTTTTTTTTCCTTAGCCATTTTCTTTTAGTTCTTTATTCAAAGCACTTAGTAACATTGGTTGCATTTTAATTCCTTCTGTGTTGCACTATTAGCCTTTACCTATTTTTTACCATTTACATTTATGTATGTGTGTATATATATACACACATGTGGGGGTCTATATATATATATATATAAAAGGACATAAATATATAAAAAGATATATATATACGTAAGTCCTTGTCCTTGTTTACAACGGCATTGTATTTTCCTGTATTTCTGCTTATTTTGCCCACATTTTAATAAAATATGTGAAAAATTATTTGCACAGGGAGAAAACGAAGAAACCTGACTGCCGCTTGAACAACAGGGCTAATGGAGTTCGAGTTGCAGCGTCGCAGCACATCCGCACGGGCACAGCGAAAGGTAGGACAGGGCCCAGGCGTTCGTAAGCACCAGAGCTTCTCAGCGACTCGTTTGTTCCTTGAGCACTAAGGGAGAAACTGCAGCTCTGCAGGCCGGGTGGGAGTCAGCGTGCTGGCCATCCACTCTGGGCTGGCACGTGTGGGTTAGGACATGCTGGAGGTTTTGTCTTTCATAGGCGATTGCTTAGGCTATATCTCCTTCCGTGCATAACTGGAAACATCTCAGTAAACCCGTGGAAAGTTGTCATACGTGAGGTGGCAGTTGCCTAAGTAGTCAGTGTTGGGCTGCCAGTGTTGCACCTTGCCTCTCCCATGCTCAGGTCTCACTGAAGGCAGTCGAGAAGGCATTTGCTGTCCTCTGTACTGCCCGACCCAGTGAGTGTTGAAAGCACTCATAGGACCTAATACTTGGCTTGTTTCCCCCTTGCTTGAAGTGTACTCTTTATCAAGCTTTCATTCTTCTCCCAACTTCTCAGAAACTTTAAGAATTCATGGTTCCAAAATTTGACAAAAACAGGGCACTTCTAGGAAGTTTTCATTAAGAGCTATGCGAGCGGAAACCGACTTGTAGGAGAGCCTGGCAGGGAACATATCCCAAGTACTCCTGTGCTTGTTGTCCAGCAAAACTTAACCACCTTTCATGGGGTAACATAACTTGAGGAAGATGAGCAGTTTTGTATGGTGTAGTGCTCAAATGGAACAGGAAGGCTCTAATCCATCCCTACCCACACATGCTGCACAGATGCAGGCCTGCCAGCCTGCCTGGTGATGTTGGTTAGTTATGGCCACTCGGAGAAGGAACCGTAACCCACAGAGGCTGGAAGGAATTAAATCCTCCTCAGAGACGTGTTTTCTATTTGGTATTTGTGCACACACATCAGAACGTCTTCTGATATTTCCCATTGAAAATGTAGTCTTTAAAGGAAAAAAAATCAGATTGTAGTTTGAATCTGCCTCACTTTGTAGTGAGACATGATATGAAATGTTCTATTCTGAGTCTGTACTTCTTAACTACATGTTTTCTTTCACTTATTCTGCCTATTTTTCTGTGAGTCATCAGTTACCCTTGTAATTTTGAAGACTTGATGCTTCATGACTAGCACTTTAGAATCCTGTTTTCAGTGGTTTGAAGCTGTTTTTGCTGTTCTATGTCAAACTGGATGTTCAAAAATACTAGCTAGAATAGATTGACCAAGTGAAGGTTTAATCAGGAAATGGTTTCAAGATTTGAACCATGAAGGCAGCCGTTTAACCATTTACCCCAACCTGATATACTTGCTGTTGTGTTCTGCTTTCGTTATGGATTTTTCCAACCAAGATTGTGGGTTTGGGAGGTGGAAATGGGGATGTGTTTGGTTAGTGATGCTGCCTTGAAGCTGGCCTCTGGTGTGCTCTGTGAGGGCCCATCCCTCCTGCTTCTCACCTCTGAGGCTGAAATTCAAAGTCCAGTTCAGTGGCCAGAACATTGTAGCTTAACTTCATCACTAATGGGATCTAAACCCACCCCATAGTCAGGTTTCTGGCAAATGAGTTTCCCATTATCCCATTTAGAGTTCAAAAAGTAGGTAATTTTACACTCTTGTCTTTCACCTCCTTTAAACGGTTTTATTGGTTCTGTTTCCTTAAACCCTGCTCTGGAGGAGTTGGTTGTGAACAGGCATGTGGCTTTGATCTTGGTTGCTGAGTTAGCTTTCAGGCTTTGCTTGTGTGATAAAGAGTCCTCCATCTTTTCCAACAGAGAGGTTTGATTCAGGACAGCCAGAGGAAGTTGGTATTGCCGTGTAATTCACTGTAAGCTCCATAAAAACTATTAAGGGTGGTTATCATTGTTCAGACTACTGTGCAAAAAGGTGATTTGTGCATAAATCTTAACTTTAACAAAGGATTTAGTCATTACAGATAAAGGGATAAACTTGTGCTGCATGTGGGGAGTTCACACACATGAGGTGCAGAGGAAAAACTACAGTTGAGTAGGAACTCACATTAACTGCCAACAAAAGTAGCATGATATGAGGAAACCAAAAGAACCTCACTTCCATATTACCAGGATTAAAAATAAAAATGCCAATTTTTATTTTTAGATCTGAATTTGGACACTGGATCTGGTCATGACACATGTGGAGAAACATCATCTGAAAGTTACAGTTCTCCTTCTAGCCCACGACATGATGGGAGGGAAAGCTTTGAGAGTGAAGAAGAAAAAGACAGAGGTTGGATTTGTGGAGAGTGTGCATGAAGTTTTGGTTTATTACCTTGGCTATTCTCTCCTCTGTTTAGTTTCTCAGTTTTATTAGCTATTTTTGTTTTATTTCTGTACTAGTTCAGGGCCATTTTTCTTTGTGAATTTCATGGCTAGACTGTCTGAAGACTTTTCAGCAAATAGCAGGAGGGGGTTTAAACGTGAAGTTTTAGTTTAACAGGTGTGTGTGTGTGTGTGTGTGTGTGTGTGTGTGTGTGTGTGTGTGTGATGCAAGGCATCTATGTTGTGTACTCTGGCAGTGTAGATCTCTTGAAAAGCTTGAGAAGTGTGATAAAGACAAGAACTTGGACCTCCAAGGCGCTTGTTTTATACCAAGTTATACTTGGCATGTCTGAGATATCTCTTTCTTATTGTTTTATTTGTTTGTTTATTTTTTGTCTTGACTGTTGTTTCCACTCCTTCCGGATTGGAATGAACTGTGTTCATGTCTTTCTAAGCGGATGGGGGTTTCTGTGTGTTTCTGTGTGTCCTGCTGTTCACATGTGCAGATGTACACAAACCAAGGGCACACTGGCCAAGTTGTGTGGGTTGATCTAGGCAAGTGATGACTTGGATGAATGAGAAGGATCTTACATTTATTCTGATTCGGGATGACATTTCACTTTTATGTATGGATAAATGGGTCCTGAGGAAGGCAAAACAGAGTTCCCGGTTCAAGCTTCTGCCTCTCACCAGCGCTTGTTTCCCTGCAGATACAGACAGCAATTCCGATGACTCTGGGAATCCAAACGCAAACAGGTTTACAGGCTACAGTGCTGTGAGCTCAGCAAATCTGAGCAAGCCGGCCACCCAGATGCCTGCGGCGAGCGGTGAGAACGGCGGCCTTCCCGAGGAGGCGCTGAGCGCCAAGTTTCCCCACCTTTCCTTCGTGCCCGCCTTGCACTGCGTGATGCACAGCGGCGCGCAGAAGGCGGAGGCGGCGGGCGCGCCACCCCTGGCCGCCGA
>JAUBOD010000981.1:544651-567892 GCA_032353885.1 Nothura maculosa | reverse complement strand
ATGGCGGTGGCGGCGGGCGCGCCGCCCCGGGCCGCCGAGGCCAAGGCCGTGGGCATGCTGGTGACGGCGCCGCTCGCCGCCGAGCCCGCCGGCTCCCCGCCGGCCGCGCTCGGCCCCGTGGCCGCCGGCGACGCCGACAAGCGCCTCGAGCTCCTGGCATCCCCTCTGCCGGTCCCGTCCACTTTCCTCCCGCATTCCGTGCAGCCTGGCAGCCCGGCCTTGCATTTGGCAATACACAGGTTGAAAATGCCATCTCCGCAGGGATCATCAGAAAGCTGCACAGTTAACGGACCACAGCAGCCGACAGGAAGCTTGAGTATCGGATCACCAAATACTGCCTTTATCCCAGTCCACAGTCCAGGTAGTTTTCCAGGATCCCCAGTTCCTACTACAGATCCCATCACAAAACCTGCATCCCAGGTGGTAGGACTGAATCAAATGGTGCCTCACATTGAGGGAAACCCCGGAGCAATCCCTCAGCCTACCAATCTGAAGGTAGTTCTTCCAGCGGCCGGGCTCTCCACAGCAGCACCGCCACCTCCACCAGCATCGTACGCTCTGCCAGGCAGCCCTCACGCCAGCAGCGTCTTGCCCAACCAGAACACGAGCGTGCTGAGCACTGTGGCCACGTCGTCCCCGCCGCAGTCAGCCGCCTTAGGCGTGGGGCAGGTGCAGGCCACTGTTCCTCCTGCGATTCCCACGCACACCCCTGGCCCTGCCCCCAGCCCCAGCCCCGCGCTGACACACAGCACTGCACAGAGCGACAGCACGTCTTACATCAACGCTGTTGGGAACAGCAACACTAACGGGACAATGTTACCTCCACAGCAGTTGGGATCTGGTCCTTGTGGCTCGTGTGGACGTAGATGTAGCTGTGGGACCAATGGAAGCCTTCAGATTAATAGTTATTTTTATCATAACCCACTTCATGGACAAGTCTACCGAGTTCCATCTTTCTTCACTCTGCCATCCCTTTGCAATGGCAGCTACCTCAATCAAGCACATCAAAGCAATGGAACACAACTCCCTTTCTTCCTGCCTCAATCTCCATATGCAAACGGGCTTATGCATGACCCGGTAATGGGGAGCCAAGCCAACTATGGTATGCAGCAGATGGCAGGATTTGGGAGGTTCTATCCCGTCTATCCAGCACCTAACGTAGTTGCCAACACAAATGGGTCGGGACCCAAGAAGAACGGGAACGTCTCCTGTTACAACTGTGGTGTAAGTGGACACTATGCGCAGGACTGTAAGCAGTCGTCCATGGAGGCCAGTCAACAAGGTAATCGCGATAGCGCCCAGCGGACTTGCTTTTGAGTGCAGCTCTTTACCCTGCTGATGGGGCCGGGTCTGCTCTTGCAGAGGGGCCTGCGTGTGTCCTGGGTCCGGGGCTGGGCTTAGTGACCTGCTCTGCAGCTGCAGAGGGTCTTGGCTCCTGGCCTGGGGGCTCGGTAGAGGAGCGTGAGGGAACAGGGCTCACCGGTGTGGAGTTGAAAGTGGGCCTGGCACAGAGCTGGAAGCCAAACTGCATCCATTCAAACCTGCTGTTCTTTTCACCTGCTTGGTTTGGGCAGTATGTTGAGGCTTGCATGGTGTTGCAATTCTTCCGTTCCTATTCGCTGTTGGGTTTTTTTTTTTTTCATTTCTTTTTAAATAGAATTCATTGGCAAAAGGTATAGAAAATACGAGTTATTGTGTATGATATTAACTTGGCTTTTTAAAACTTGCGAGAATTCAAGAAATGAGCTGAGCATTTGATAAGTTAACTTAGAACTCTGCGGCAATGCTGCCTTTGCACAGCCCCCCATCCTGCTGCAGCCCAGCTCGGGCAACCGCGATGGGAAACGCTCAGACTCGGCAGACAGGTAGAGCAAAAAGACAAAACCCATTGGAACCAAAAACTGAAGGGCTGGCTTCAGTCTCGCGTGCCACCGCTTGCTCTGTGCACAGGAATGCAGAAAATGCAGAGTTCATGTAGAACCTAAATTGTTTCTTAGTCTTGGCCCATGCCCATTCTGACTCCACTCGTGTTGTCGAGAGTGGAACAAGACAGACGAGCCTTGATGGGCCCTTTTCTTCTTTGCATTTTTCCAACAAAGGCAGAAATCTATGTCGACTGTTTAAAATTGTGTAGGAACTGCCCCTTTTAGCAAGATTAGAGAAAATAGTATGCAATCCTAAGCAGGGCTGTTATGGGAGGGCAGCGCCTTTGGAAGGGGCACGGCCGCTCTGCTGGGGTGGTGTGGGGGGTTTGTGCTGCGCGGCCTCGCGAGCGGTGACTTAGCAGCTCTCTTTCCTGTTCTAGGCACTTACAGACTGAGATACGCGCCGCCCCCTCCCCCTTCCAATGACACCCTGGATTCTGCAGACTGAAACAAGTAAACCTTGCCTACTTAAACTGAAGCTTGGGGGGAGCTGGGGGCCGGCGGGGCGGGCGGCGGGCGGGCGCTCTCGTGGTTCGGGGACGTTGCCGGGTTTGCATTCGTTTGGAGTTTCTCATTGCTTCTGCACCTGTGTTCAACACACAAGAAGAGAGCCGAGGCCGCGGGCTCCTGCGGGCCCTCCACGAGGCTTGCGTGCTGCATGCAGCTCCACCTGGCAGGCAAACAATCCGCGCGAGCGTTTGAACCATGCTTTTGCACTGAAGACTTGAGACATGTGCAATGTTTACTGCGTTTTAAAACAGTCCTCTGACCTCTGACATCACTGGCGGAGCAGCCATACGGTGGAAGAAGAAACCTGGTCATGTTCCCCGCAATCTTGGTTCCCTCCCTCCCCATTCTCCTTATGCTGCTGTCTTCTTTTCTTTCCCCTGTGTGTCCACGTGGGTTCTGTTGGACTTGCATGAGTGTTTAGTGGTTCAGGCAGCCCGTGCCCGTGCTCTGAACGGAGGGGCGCTCTTAGGAGGGCGCCATGTGGGGCAGTCCGGCTCCCGAGGGGCCCAGCAAGTGGAGACGCCTGGAGCCGGAGGGCGCGGAAACGGGGCGGACTGCAACAGGCTCCGGAAAGCCAACAAGCTTCAATTGACAGATTTTCCTTCCATTGTAGCTTTTTAGCCTGTATGTTCAGCAACAAAGGTGAAAAAAAATGGTATGAATGTTGTACTCAGTGTGTTTGCATTTGTAATGGAAGTTGACGGCATTTTTTTCCTTTTTTAAAGCTATTCTACATCGTGTCAACACAGAATGAGCGTTACTTGATGGAATATTTTTTTCCTAAACTATTACAGTGTTGCATTGTACTTAGAATGTAAATGTTTTATTTCAAACTGAACAAAAGCTATGGTTTTCTACAGAATAGCCAGGTATTAGTATTAGAACCTGTCTACCAAATAGCAAAGTCACTATTTTATAACAATTTACCACTATGCGTAATTACGGTATAATGTGAAAGACTGAACTGAGTGTTAAGATGGTATTAATCATGTCAGTATCATGAGTAAGTAAGTTTAATGCTGCTGTATTTTTTATTTTATTTTTGAAAGCCAATATATGTACTAAATTGCTTCCAGGTAATATTTGATTTCCTAAAGTGCACTGAGGTTATCTGGAAGATGAGTGTATTTTTTGACTGCTGCATTCAACACCGATGAACAACTACCACTGTATATCCATAGGGTTTGGCATTCCTCACAGTTCATGGCAGAAACGTTTCCTTAGTGTAAGACCCGGCGTCCAGGAGAGGGATGAAATGAGATCAGTCTTTGGTTCAGCCGTCTAATAAATTGCAAAACGAACAAAAAAAAGAAAAACTTGAAGAAAAATAATAAAAAAAGCTTGATTACTACATTTCTTCATAGGTAGCATTTATATTTATAGCACCAGTGTACATTTTGAAACTTTTTTCTTGGAGGGGGGAATGGGGAGGGAGGTAGATGAAAGCTTTAATTTAAAGAAGTTTAAGTAGTAAATGAAAATTATTTTGATTAAAATTTTTATTTGATCTGGGTATTTTTGGACCACTTGAAATGAATGAACTGCGTTTGAGTTGAAGTGAGGGTGTTAAACCACCAATGGACTTGTATTGTGAATTACCTGCCAGTTGTACTTTATGGAACTTATTTTATGATTTAAAATACTGTACTGTAAATAGGAGGTATGTTACCTTCTCTTTATTTGTATGTTTACCATATACTTTGATATTTGAAATGTACTGGAAAGGTCACTTATATTTCTAGAAGAGATTGGATTTTATGCAACCTTTTTTCCTTGAATTAACAGCAATAAAAAAAGAAAAAAAAAAGTACGTGTGTGTGTAAGCCCTGTCCTTTGTCAGAGAGCAGGGCGAGGACGGCCAGGCCGTGCTCTCCGCGTGGGCAGCCCTGGCGGGCAGCTGTTGTGTAGACAAAGCTGGGACTAAGTGTTGAGCTTGAGGCAAGGTCAGCCTTGTATCTGCAGCCTGGGCCCGGCCTCCCAGTGAGTGAGACTTGTTTAGAGGGGATGAGCGCTGCTCTGGAGAAGGAGGCGGCCCTGGTGTAATGGGCCCAGGTGCCAGGGCCTTATTGCTTGCGCTGAGGAGCACAGGGCAGGGCAGGAGAAAGTGCTGGGACAAGGGAGCAGCTCAGGAATGTGCGGATCAGCCGCGGAAGGATTTGATGCAGGTGGAGAGCTGGGCGGCAGTGAGACGCAAAACGCGTCACCTCGCGTTCCCTCTGCCCGGCGTCCAGGTCCTTGTGCTGGGCAGCAGCCTATCTGCAGAGCTGGGAAGCACAGAGCATCTTAGATCCTCATCCCAGCCTACCACCTACTCCCTGAGCAACCAACTCACACTGGGAGAGGGCTCAGTCCCCATGAGCCAACCTTTTCTTCCCCCATCTTGGGCAGCTTGCTGTTCAGCCTAGGCTAACGTCAGGCCTGACTTCCCTGGAGCACGATCTGCCCGTGCAAAGGGGAATATGCTCCTTGCTGTGCCCCTGCTCGGAGGCGCTGGTGACTGCAGAACCTGGCCTGCTAGCCCCGTCCGTGTGCGCTATGAGCGGAGCTCGCTCGACTAGATCTTGGCTGGGAATGCTGGTTTGTGTGGCCGCTGCAGCTGAGGGTGAAGGAGCTCGTCCTACCAGGGCACCTGAGGGAACTGGTGATGGCCTAAAGCTCAGCTCCTGACCTAGGCCCTACACGCTGTGCGAGTAGCAGCTCCTAACTAGGGCTGGCAGCGCTAGTCCCAGTTAATGCAAAGCCGAACTGTGGATCCTGCTTGTGCTGTTGAGGAGCAAGCAAGGGTGTCTGGCAGCCCCGGGACAGCTTCTTGCTTTGTGAAGCCCTCCAGCCTCGCTCCTGCAGTGAGCACGAGTTGCTGTCCTGCTAGTTTCTCCTCGGGCTCAAGGACTGTCTTGGTTACGTGGATCAGGCCCCAGGTACTAAACTACAGTCCTGTGCTCTGCTAATAGGGAAGGAAGAAAATTAAGAAAAAATAATAATAAGAGTTAATTATTGGAAGTATTTTGATTGCAAATGAATTTAATGGAATCTATCCTAAACTCATCTTCACAATAGGTGGCAGCAAAACTCCGCAGGTTGAATATGCTGCAGCTTCTGACACCGCAGTGTGCCTCAGTTTAATTTGCTCCTAGCATTTGCTTGCCGTTGCAGTAAGCTTATTTAAGGGGTTCTTTGGCTCTTTATTTCTGCAGCGTTTGTTTTGGTTCAATTTTCTCATGTTGATAGATTTTCTAGCACAAGGAGCATACTAGTTATCTCAGAAAATAAGCGTGTTAAATGCTTTTCTCTGAAGTCTTCAATATCAGAGCTATGGTAGACCATGTCTTATAATGAAGATTGAAGTCTTAGAGAGTTGCAGCCAAATATTAAAGCCGTGTCCCAAGAACTGCAGGGAATTAGGTTGTTCTTCTAGATTTTGCATTCATAGAGGAATGCTTTCTGATGTTCACGTAGCTTCCCTGTGATCTAGAATAATTCCTGGAGCAATCTGGTTATCCCTCTGGATAATTTCTCTCATTTGTGTCTCAGTATACTAATAAAAACTCTGAAGGTCCGCAACAGAATATGTAACATTGGATTTTATCTTTAGCTGGATGCTTCATGCTCAGGAATGTGGTGTCCAGGAGATGCACCGTGACAGAATTGTTCTCTCTTATATCAATACATCCTTCCTGGCTGGCGGAAAGGGTCGTGTTGTGTGACTGTGTCAATAAAACACTGGACAAAAGCATAGGCTGAAAAAAGGTTGGATTTGGTAGCGTGTTAGAAAAGCTTTATCTTAATGCTGCAGTAAATAAGATACTGTTGGTACCTTCACTTTAGAGCCCTTTGCTTTAAAGTGGTGGTGTTTCATTGACTTCTAAGATACGTTTTTTTCTGAGATAGAGGATATTGATAGCTGATAGAGTTGAGTATTAACTAGTAAAATGCTGTTTGGCATGATGATGGAGTGTTCTGCATTAAAAATGTATTTGCCTTTTAAGTTTGGTTTTAAAATACTGGCTAAGCACTTAGAAAAAAGAATATTAAAATACTATTTACATTAACAATATATATATTTACATTGTAATGGTTTATTTTGCAACCCTTGTAAATTGAAAGTTAAACCACACTGTTTTCAGCAATCCAGGTCTGTTTTGACTGAAACTAAGCTTTGAAACTGATGGCATGTCTAGCTAGTCAGTATAAAGTATGACAGGAATTGTGCTGCTAGACAAAAACCTTTTTCTTGTTTTTGAGTTTTTTACAGGGTGTGCACATGCTGTAGCCGAAATTGCAGAGAGTTTATCAGCAGCAAGACTTCTGGATGAAAACATCATGGAACTTATTTTAGTTGCTTCGTAAAGACCAGATGGACTCAGAGAAACATACTGACAATGATTTCTAGGTATTTCCAACTGCACATATAAATCAGCAAATCCTGGCATATGAAATAAAAAATCTCAAATGAAAATATCAGTAATGTGTGAGAATGGGAAAGCCAAAGCAGCAATCAAGATACTAACAAGCATTGAGGTATATGTGAGATGAGCCAGTTTTCACGTTTCATTTGGGGTTTTTTAAATTATTTTTCTTTTTACCTCAACCTATAATCAGTTCATAGGAGAGAACTTCAAAAAGCAATTGCCTCAATTTGATTAGAAAACAACGGAATTCTGCATTTAATCAGTTTTGTTAATACACCAGTTGACTGTATCAAATACATGTTAGAATCTCGTAGAAGTGACTGACATTTCTTGCAACTTGACATAAAGCTAATTTATATGGACTTAGAATACACTGTTGTAATACATGTAAAATGTTATGGAGTTTCTAATTCATAAGGCTATATAGAGCTGTGAGCTACACACCCTTCAGAGCATGAGCTCCTTTTGATTTGCTTTCTATTTTTTAACTTAGTCTTTTTTCATTCTTTTTTTTAAACCTTGAGCATTGATTATCCCTTAAAACTTTGTGCATACTTATTAGAAGCATAAATATGATGGAGGGCGATTTGAAGTGCTTTAATCCTTGGTATATAAAAACTCCAAACAATAATGTTGAAATCTCGCTAATCTGAAATTAGCTAACCCATACAAGGGAGCAACTATTTCTGCTGCAGAGTGGCAGCATCTATCTAAAGATAGCTAAATGAGAAACATGACTTAAGATAGCTCTTCTACTTCAAAGCCATCACATTTTTCTTCCTTTTAAGCAATGATATTTTGTTTTGAGAAAATTCTTAGGTGGAGGAGGCACAGAATGTGACATTAATTTAGAGGTAGACAGCAGAAATAACAAGCAATGCTGGCCACATGGGTTGAGGGCACATGAGATAGGACTGATAAGGCTGTCATGCTTCCGAAACGTGCACCTCGTTAGAGGAAGCAGCTACTGTGACACTTGATGTGGTCTTCTACCTGCCCAAGTAACAGACTGGACTACAATCCAATGGCAGTCAAGATTTCTGACTTCATTTTCACGAATCTGCTTGTTAGTCATGTAAGAGTACACTGCAGAGCTCGTGTTGCCACCTCTTGCCAGCAGGTTATCAGTGCTCTTGCCAGGATGGCACAGCCAGAGTAACTGTATGGGCCCTTGGCCATGGCCAGATGCAGACCGAGGGACTGGCAGGAGGGCGGTAGCGCTCTCGTGATGAGCACTGTACGTACCCAGGGCAAGGAACAGCTGCCATGGGCTGGCACGGGGTTTTGGAGAAATAGGATCCTCATGTTCAGTTTCTGAAGTTTTTTCAGGGACCTGAGTGACCTGTGCTTTCATTTATGCCACAAGCCCCATTGGTCCTTGGAAGGACGGCAGGAGCAGCAGGTACTTAGCACTGGAAAGTTTGTTTCCTTCAGCCATGGCCACACAGTGGCCTTCAGGTTAGAGGTGACCTTCCCTCCAGCTCTGACCCCACACATCAGGCCCTTCGGCAGGGCCATGGACCCTGCGGGTCAGTGGCAGGGAAATGTCTTGTGCCTCCAGCTAAACAGCTTCAAACGGACCTTGATTTGTGTGCGGCTGCAGACGCATCACGTTGGAAGTAATGATGGCAGTTTGGATTGGTGCACAAACTGCCCCGGGATTTGGCGTTGTTCTGTGTTGCAGAATCTTTGTTTCCCAACTGTTAAATCACTTCTGCTTTTTGTCCTCATTTTTAAAAGCCAGAACATTCCTAATAAGTAGTCATCTCACGGATAAGCACGACAGGGCTAGGACAGTGGGTCAAGCTGGCTTGACCCTTGCAGATGTCACCAGAGTGTGAGTACCTAGAAAGTTTCATTGGCTATTTGGGCTCTTAACGTGTTTTTTCAAAACTCTGTGATAACTGGCTTGAAGTTTCATCTTTGAGATCCCCAGTGCACATCTTTAACCAGCTCATTTTGGCCAGTTTTAGACTTCTTTCCTACTCCAAATATTTCAAGCTTACTCTGGCAAAAGGGAGGGCTCCGTGAAGCCTCCTCTTTGCTCTCTTGATTAGCGTGCGTTGCCAGTCACCCTGTATTTTTCAAAGTTTTTGCTTAGAAATGCCTCCACTTTCCTTTAGATGTCGTTACAGGTCCTTATTTCCATGCCCAATCCGGGTAGCACGTTCCATGTGCTTGTGTCAGCGGGCTCTTTCAGCCCGATTGGGGGATATGCCAGCCTGGCTCGGCCGCCGCTTCCACGCTGGGAAGCGCGTCCCACTGCTCTGTCAAATGCACTTTGCCTCAAGCGCGCTGTCTCTTAGGCGGTGCGCGATGCTGCTTCGCTGAGGTGTTTGCATGCTTGCAGTAATTGCTTTCGCTCTGCCAGGAGGTTATTTTTACAGCTGGCTGTGCCTTTGATGCACGGAAATGGGAGCATTGGAGAGGGAGGGAGCCCGTGGGGGAGCAGCAGCAGCAGCAGCTGCTTGTGCCGTGCAGCACGGACCCGCCACGCGGAGCACGCGCCACCACACGTTCCCGTCAAGCACAAGAAGGAATACAAGCCAAAGCTAAGGTGGTTTGTATTGGAAAGGAGCAGCTGGCCATGCCAGGGCCCCAGGGTGCTAACAGGCCTCCATGGGCCCCACAGGCCTCATGTGAGGCCTTCCCCTCCACTTGCAGGAGCCCCGTCAGCTTAGTGGTGGCTGGTGTGAGTGCTGTCCTCACAAAATCCTCATCTCCCACATGTTTTTTTTTTGGGAATGTACTGCATGAAAACCAGTTCCAGGTAATGTTTTCTTCTTACTGGTTCTTTTTTAGCTATGGGCCCAAGGACGGTGGTTGGCAACTGAAGGGACATGAAGGGAGATCAGCTGCTTTGCAGACGATGCCATTTAAAATGGTCAGTAACTGCAGGGAAAAAATAAGAGGGGAAAAAGGCAGCCAAAAGGGAAAGAAAGCGAGGAAAGGGGATTGGGGGGAAAAAAACGCAATGTGGCTGCTGAAGTCACATATACTGTTTATTTAAGGTAGTTTCAGGTTCAAATTCAGTTCCACCTTCAGTCATGCTACAGACACAAAGCTAATGTAATGCTGTGCTGAATCCTGCCTGATCTGCCTTTCCAGTGAAGCAAATGAGCTTTCCAGCTATGCTTTTAGGCAAGCATTTTTGCAGCAAATCAGAAGGCTTTAAATTGTGTGGTTACGTATTTCACTGCTCATTTGAGACCTATTAAAATAAGATATTGCACACTGAGCCTGAGTCAGCAGAAGCAGGTGGAAAAGGGCAGATTTTGCTTTGGGCTGTTTTTTTGCCTTATCAGAGAAAGCAAAACATGTTTTTTTAAAGCGTATGCATACAACAGTCTCGGCTCTGAACTCATTTATCAGCACTAGTCACCACATGGGGTCTAAAATGTCAGATTTCCATCTCCGAGACAAAGAAAACTAATGGTCCTGTGGCACTGGCTTGGAAATGTAATTGCAAATGCGGTTTGAGTGGCGGTTGTTTTATTGCTGGGGATGGCACTTGCCCACAGGCTGCTCCTCATGAGTCTAGAATATTGCCTGCCCTGTGTTTCATGTATTTAAAATTTAAGAAAAATGGTAAGCTGGGGGTAAGCTTCAGGTTACCAGCCTCCAGGCTTGCCCTCCTCTGAGTACCAGGCAGACTGAGCTTCTCAATAGGGCTATTTTGCCCCAGCTATTGTGTTTGCTACCAGTACAGATAGCTTGATTCAATACCTGTGCACAGACATCAAGAGTCATTTGAGGAAATCCCAGTCCCACCCTCCAGACACACTCTGTTCTCCCAGAGCCCTTGAGCCGTGATTTCTAGCCCTGTTCTGCTGGCACAGATAGCCCAGGACGCCTCAGATGGCACGAGGCACCCAGGGTAAGCAACTGAACGAGGGCCTTGCTGCATGCGCTCTACAGGGGAACAGGAGGCAAAACTAGATCTATTACCCATTTTTATCCTATGTTGTATTTGCTACAAGTGGAATTAAAGCTGAAGGAGGCAGCGACTGCTGGATTCTCATAGAAATGCTTGGCACCAGTGTTGTCAAAATTACTGTTTGGTCCCTATAACTCTGCACGCTCCCAGCTTGTTTGCCCTTCCATTTCCATCTCCAGGGGCATCCGGCTGGGCCTCGCTGGCAGGTCTGTCTCCAAGCTCCCCACGTAGGCAGTCTAGAAAAGCTGGAGAGGGGAAGGGATAATGAGATAGATGCCTAATGGAGCAAACTCAGTCTGTGGCAGAGGAGAAGTGAAAGCTGTGAAGTCTCTGAAGTCTCAAACTCTTGCAGAAGCCTGCCAGAAAGAGAAGGGAACAAGTGGGCATGGAGGCCTATCCACACGGCAGCTTGCAGGTATTTTGTAGAGCTGTTTTTGCTCATCCCGCAGAGGTTTTCTCTCAAAAAAATCTGATACAGATGTTTCAAATACCAAAATAAATTAATTCCCTGCCTCAGACCCATCAAATTAACTTCTTCCTGTGTTGCTGCAAGTGTTGACTCAGCTGCTCAGAGAGGGTTGGTGCACCTGCTTGGCTTGCACTGTGAGCAAGGAGCTGGTACCCTCTCCCCCAGGCTTAGTCACCATCCTCCCCTGCCTAAAACGAGAAGCAAGAAAAGCTCCTTTTAGTGACCCAAAAGGAAGAACAAGAAAAAAGCTGTTGCTGCCTCCTGTGCAAACCTGGTTCCTCTCTCTCAGGGGTTGAAAATGGGAGCCTCCTTCTGCCAAGGCTCCCCAGTTTTGTGCCAAAGGGGCACCTCAAACATGGCACCTCCGACGGGGTGGGAGGCAGGTTGAGTGACTGGGAACACGGAGCAGGGGCCCTCACTGGGCTCAGCCTTTCCCGAATGGGAGAGAAATGCACAGTGATAAGTGGCTTGATTTGGCTGTTCCCTCCAGGCCAGGCAGAAGTGCTTTAGTGCTTTGACTGGCGTCAGCTGCCCTCCAAGTCCTGGGCTGATGATGTTGTCAACAGGAGACTCAGCTTTCATTTACCTCCCCCATTTGGGGTCCCTTGGCTAGCACGGCCTCCCACTGCCAGCGCTGCTTCCTTGCCTGTGTGTGGTCCCCTTGCCAAATCCTGGCATGGTTTATTTTTGGTTAACTTCAGAATGGAGTTCCGGAATAGTTGCTCTTTCACTTTCCTCTTAAATAGGCCATGCTGCTTGTCTGCATAAATGCTCTCTTCATGCATCTTGTCACTCTGCCTTGCAGACTTCCTTGGAAAAAAAATACACACTTTATTTTCTAAAAAGATGCCTTTTCTCCCTTGTGAATTGCCTCTGCTCTGTATGGTGGGCCCAGTTGGCCCCACAGGGTGAATACCAAGCAGCTTTGCCGAGGTGCAGTCTGGATATAAGACACCCTGTGCATATAGGGTTGAAGGCCGAGGAGTTGCAGACACGTAGGAAGGAACCTGCTCCTGTGGGGCAGCAAGGAGGGCATCTTCGCAGCTCCGCTGGGCCCAAAGGTTTCACTTGGAGCAGAACTCAGGCTGTAATCCCTGCATCCCATGAGCCTTTTGCATCCACAGCATGGCTGGCAGGATTCACATCCCTCTGTGCTGCGGTCTCTCCCCGCAGATCACCCCTGTGCACTCCCGGCTTGTGCTGCCCTGCTCACAGAGGCTGCCCCTGAGTCACTCGCGGTGCCACCAGGGCTGGCAGGGCAGCAGGGCCTGGCCTGGGCAGCCGGGCGGCTCCTCGAGGCGCACGTGCGGCTCTGCCCCTTCCTGCCACAGCCACGGTCGCCTGGTGGACTCACAGTTCCGCTCTCGAGGCCTGCGGGAAGACACTGGGGCTGCTGCTGCTTTCATGGCCCCCAGGCTCTTCATGTGGCAGCGCTGCAGCAATCTGCAGTGTGTGGCAGGGACTCTCTAGCAATTAGTAACACGCGGAATATTTCCTTTTTCATAGAAGTGCGTGCCTGCAGACATGACACCACTGAACGTTTCCCATGAAGCTTACGCAGCCCAAGTGTTTATCAAAATAAAAGCCGGCTGAGCCTTCGGCACTGAGAGCTCTTCGTCATGGCCATCCTCCCTCCAGCTCCTGCCCAGAGCCAGCACTGAGGGGAAGGTGCAGGCAGCCCAGAGAGCAGCCTGCAGCCTGTGGCATTTGCACAGAGCCAAGGTAGGACCAGACAACAAAACATCAGGCTGTGGAGGAAAAACACAATGGGCAGGAGAGAGCGACCGCATGCCCTCAGTGCTGCACCAAGGGGTGAGGACAGCAGCGTGTGAGCAGCTGCTTGGCCTACATGTAAGTGATACCCGTGAGGCTTCATCTAGTCTGCTGTGCCCCTCTCCATGGTCCTTGATGAGCTGGAGCAGGCCCAGTCAAAGGATGCAGTGTGTGAGGAGAAAGTGGGAGAGCTGGGTTTGTCCAGCCTGCAGGAGGCAAGACTGAAGGGATACCTTATGGCCTTCTGCTGCTGCCTAACAGGTGCTTAGGAAAGAGGGAGACAAGAGTCTTCCTGGAAGTGTATGGGGAAGGAGGTTGCATCAAAGAAAAGCCCAATCCAATATCAAGGAACACTCCTCAAGAGGACAGTGCTCAGTTGTTGCCTAGAGGCTGGAGAATTGGCCCTCTGAGGAGCTATTCAAATGCACCAGGTGAAGCCTTGACCTAACTTTGCAGTTGGCCTTGGATGTCTGAGCAGGATTAGGCCAAATGAGCTTCAGGGCTCCCTTCCAACCTTAATTATTCTGTGATTCTGTTTTTTATTTACGTGTACAGCTCAGCTAGTCACAGTTGTCCTGCACTTGCCATAGTAAGACCCCTTTTTCATTTTCTTATGGTGTTACTAGGCTGCATTCATTTAGGTTGAAACTGCTGGATGCTTCCTTTGGGCTGCATTTCTTCTCCTAGTACATTCATCATTTTCCCTTTGCCATTCCAGCTGAAACTCTCTAACCATTGCAAAGAACAAGGCTACTGAAAAATTCATTATTCTGTCCAGCATGATGAAAAATACCTTGCTGACATCTTGATCTAAAGATTTATGGCCTCTGTATCACAAGAGACTCGCAGTCTGCTCCAGGAGGCCGTTCAAGACAAGTAATGAGTAATGTAGCCAGCACCTCCTCCGTGACCCCTTCTGTGTGTCCCTGCTATGGGCAAGAGAGGACCAAGAGCCAAGTGATGGCTCTGATCAGAGCAGCATGGCCAGCATGGCCTTCAGCACAAGAGGGATGTGGAGCTGCTGGAGAGAGTCCAGCACAGGGCTACGAGGATGATCAGGGGCCTGGAACATCTGCCCTATGAGGAAAGGCTGAGAGAGCTGGGCCTGTTCAACCTGAGGAAGCGAAGGCTGAGGGGGGACCTGATCAGTGCCTATTAAATACCTATAAATGCCTATAAATGCCCATAAATACCTATAAATGCCTATAAATAAATAAAGGGAGGAAGTGAGGAGGGGGCAGCCTCTTTTCAGGGGTTGACAGTGATAGGACTAGAGGAAATGGTCACAAACTGAAGCACCAAAAGTTCCACAGGAACTTAATGAAAAATTTCTTAACAGTGTAGGTGACAGAGCCCTGGCATAAGCTGCCCAGGGAGGCTGTGGATCTCCATCTTCTCTGGAGATCTTCAAAACCTGCTTGGACACAACCCTGTGCACCATGCTCTAGGTGACCCTGCGTGTGCAGGGGAATTGGAATAGATGATCTCTAGAGGTCCCTTCCAACGTTAAGAGTTCTGTAATTCTATGATGATCCCTTTCCCTCTTGTCCTAGAGTTGCCAGACTCAGCCCAGATGACCAACACGAGCTGTGTGCATGAGCAAGGTCCATACTGGAGCCTCGTTCCCAGCTCTTTTTTGTCCATATGTACCGCATGAACCCCCTCTTTCCTAGGGGAGGCCCTGCCAGCTCTGCATTTGGGTTTCTGCTGTTAGCCAGTCTTGGCTGGAGGGAGGACTGTCCCACACCCTCCAAAGTCCAGGCCTGCATTTGGTGCCCAGCACATGCTGGTTGGCGCCAGCGCTGTGGCCAGGGGTAACAGGGAACCGGGGCCCAACCTCTGTATGTCCAAAAGATATTTCTGCAGTAAAGAATTGCTGGAACAGTGGCATCAGAAGCCGTCCCTCTCTCCCCCACAGAAGGCCACTTGTTCTGAATTCACTGCTCTTTGAACTGAACTGGTTAACTGGTGCTTGGTTAAGGCGACTATGGCCTCCAAGCAGCCCGCAGGGACACTTTGACCAAGTCAGGTCAAGATCACCTTAGAAGTGAAACCACTGGGACTTCAGGCCATGGACAAGCCCTTGGGCACATCTGCCCATTTCATCCTTACCACAGTCTTGCCCTTTACGGGTTTAATTCAAAAGAAGGCATGTGAAAGAGAGAGTCATATCCCAAAGGACCATCGTTTTGAGCGGTGAACCCTGTACAAACTCCAAAAAGAATCGATAATTTTTGTTTGTTTGCTTTTAATGTATTTCATCTCCTTTGTGGCAGCAGATCTGCAGGGCAGGTTCAAGGTGGTTTTGCATTTGAGCTAAAAAAATAATGCAGTGTAGAATTCCCTGCAGGGGATTAGAGTTCCTTTAAAGCTTTAAGCAAACAAGGAAATCTTAGCTTAAGCTTCTAGAAGATTAAGCATTCTGGCATGAACCTAGGAAAAACAAGTGTAAGGCTGGGACTAGGGAGACTTGAGTTACTGTACTTTCTACCACTAGGAAACCTGCAGCGTGACCATCTCATTTCATTTAAGACAACTCTTCCAGGCCAACACCTTCCCACCAACCCCACCAACACCTGACTTTGATGGTTTTGAAGAACTTCACAAGCTGATTTTTGAAGATGTTTGAGTTCATTCGCCGTCTCTCCCTCACCAGCTGCTCGCCATGCAGACGTCACAGGAGCTGTGAGAGGAGAGCAGTGTGTGTACACGCAGTGACGGTCGCCGCACGCTGTTGCTGCCCTCCGAGGGATGATGTGGGGCCTGGTGTCCGCATGTTGGTGTCCCTGCTTCTGGCGCGACCCACGCTACTCCCTGCGTGAGAGAGCGGTGGGGATGAGCGCAATTACAGTGCTAACCATCCTGTGTGGGCTATGGGGGAGCCCAGTCACAACCCACAGAGAGGCTGGAACGCTGTCAAGTATCCGAACGGAGGCAGACGCTGCCCTTGCTTGGCCGGGGCGGCCGCAGGCTGGGCCGGCAGGGACGGCGCTCGCTCATTGTGGGCCGTGGCTGCAAGGTGCCCTCACACTCACTCCCTATGGGCCAGTTCGAGGTGCCCCCCAGCTTTTCTAGGTGTCTTCATAGGCCCATCATGATTATGTGGATGTTACTTCCAGAAACGCGTCCACCAGCAGCGCAGCCCAGGAGGAGCTGGGGGTTGGAAGAGCTCCGAGAGGCCGGGAGCTCCAGCAGGGCCTCCTCGCTGGGCACAGAGCAGGCCGGGTTTTAAGGACCTCAGCACATGGGGGTTTGTTGCCTGTCCTGGTTGCAGAATGGCCTCTATGTTCAAAGGTCAAGTGTAAGTCAAGATGCTCAGGGAGCTACTTCAGCTTCCCTCCTGATTTTCCTGGTGTGTTTTGGCTTTGTGGAAACAAGAGGATCGTTCGCTGTTTGCCCAACAAACAGTGAACCATGCCCAACATACAGATGAACGATGGTTGGTCTGTATGCGGCCAGCGAGCGAGAGCTGCGTGTGAGGTACAAACACGTTGGGCTTCTCAGGGCACCTTTGATTGCACAGTTGTGTTTTAGGCAGAGGTGACACCAAATAATGTTGCGTAATGGAAGGATTTCCAGAGTTACCCACCTGCTGGAAGCTACACCAGGGATCGAGGAAAGCTGACTGCAAGGTTTGAGGGAGCAAAGGAGGGCCTAGACCCTAGACACGTGCTCCTCTGTGCACCCCCATCATGGAAACATCGCCCTGCCGAGAGGATAGCAAAGGGCACAGGCCAGCGGTAACACCTTGGTAAAGCAAAGCTTCACATATGATGCTCTTGGGGCCCAAATTTCTCACTTTTTCATAGTCATCTCTGCCAAACCAGTCTTCCACAAGTTAAGCTGTCATGGCACCTTTTCCAGGGCTGCCCATGCCACAACAAGGGCACATCCTAGACAAATCCTGAGAGCTTGTCGGGGCCCCTGGGGGAATCCTCTTCCATGCCCTCTAGGAAACCCTGCCCAGGCCCCTCTCCATCGAGCACCTCGGTTATTTCTGGGAGACAGAAGAACCTGCCACCTCCAGCGTGACCTGGCAGAGCCTCTCCTGGGCAGCACGAGCCGACGGCAGAGACACGAGCTGATGGGAGAGACCCGTAGCCTCCCTAGGCTGGGAGGAGGAGGAGGAGGATGCGCTGCAGAAAGGCTTTTTCTGCCTATCACCAACTACCAGGCTGTTAGCAAAGGTAACTGAGCTGCCAGGGTCAGCGCTGGCAGCCGCTCCCTTTGCTGCAGGAATGCCCCGGCAAGGCAGCACTAGCACAAAAATATAGAAAGCAAAAATAGTCAGCTGCAAGAAAAGCTGCAATAGAAAAATGGAGGCAGGAGCTGTCACGAGAGAAGGTTGCCATGAAGTTGAGAGATTTTGCTTTTTATTCCTTGCCATGTAGATCAGATCTGTGTTATCCGGTGTGTTATCTGGATACAGCATGGCTTGGTAGGGCAGCCCAAGCCATCCATAAAAATGTCTGGGCATGAATGAATTTCTCTCAAGATACGCAATCAAAACAGGGAGAGTTTTTCCATAATCACAATATAATTGTTCCAGATATATCACAGCGCCAAACAGGCCCTGTGCTCTTTATTTCTTCCGTCTCTTGGCAAACAGTGCTCAGTGCCACGAGGAACATTTGAAAGGCAAAACCTAATGATATCATGTGTTATCCAAGGTATTTTTTTGTGCTCACAGGGCACCCTAGCGACACGCGCTCTGTGCTTCATGACAGGCTCAGAGGATAATAAATTAGCAAGGAAAATATTTTCATTCCAAAAAAAAGTGCTTCACCCCTCAGTAAAAGTTTAGCTATAGTTATTAAGGCTGGTCAAAAGAAATACAGCTTTCTGCATGCTTTGTACACAAGACCTTGGTATTGTTTTTTACTTCCCTTGCATTTTTAAAAACTTTTCTTAAAAATTTCGCAAAAACCCTTTCTAAATCCTGAGATCTATTTATTTATTTATTTGGTTATTTTAGCGGAAGCACCAAATGCCAGCTGAGGATGTTACCGGGATTTAACACAGTGCCAGTCCAAATCTGCAGTGTTTATGCAGGCCAGGCTCCCGTTAGCACTGGAGCTTCAGCCAGCGACACAGTTCCTCTTTTCTCT
Source organism: Nothura maculosa (assembly GCA_032353885.1). Taxonomy (NCBI): domain Eukaryota; kingdom Metazoa; phylum Chordata; class Aves; order Tinamiformes; family Tinamidae; genus Nothura; species Nothura maculosa. The sequence continues at coordinate 549,761 of JAUBOD010000981.1, read as the reverse complement.
GTCCCTTCTTCAGCTGAGCCTCGGTTATCCCAGTGCACAGGCTCGGTTTAAGGATTTTGGTCAATCCAGAGCGATAATTCTCCAAGCTGATGGTCAAAGGAATTGCTTAGGCTCCTCTGCTGCGAGAGGGAAACCTGCTCCTGCTCTAAGTGAAGCTGTAGGATTGCAGGCGTTACGGCGGAGGAGGGAGCCGAGCCGATAGGAAGCTGCTTGCAGGCGTTGGATGGGCACCTGGTGTGTGGAAGGAGGAAAAAACCCTGCCTTGTAATTTCTCGTCTCCCTCATTTTGTTACTCTTGAGCCCCAAACAATCTGGATGGAAGGAAAAGTGCCTGGGCTTTGCTCATCCACAACGAGGAGCGTGATGAGAGCAGGCTGGGCGGGCTGGGAGGATCGGGAGGACCGAAGTTGCTGCTAATGGGCCTGCAGGAGGTTCTGCACGGAGCAAGCCATGAGCTGCAGTCCTGAGGCACGCACGTGCGGCCCCTCCGAAACACCGGCGAGCGCTGGCACGCGCCCCACTGCTGTTATTGCAGGGGCAAACACTGAGCTGAAGGTAAACTGCATGACTCCACATGGTGTGTTCAGCACTTAGCTGCTTACCGAGGAGTAGGGAAAAGGTAAAACAGCAGCACTAGGTAGGTAATTTCTGGACCTGTTGGAGACAGTTTGCAAGCACAGGCATCCCAGTTGCACAATCCACTTATCTGAATTTCCTTCGAATGCTGCAGCTTCTTGCCAGCATCAAACTGATCTGGCTCCTTTTTGGAAATGTTTTGCTATTATTCAGTTCTCTTGTTCCAGCTGTGCTTGGGCATGAGGCAATGAATGTTTAACTCCATTGATCCCTGTAGCCTGAAATCAAAGGGAAAACCAAGTCTTATATGGACAGCGATAAATATTTTTCTCTAAATTTTCCCCTTTAATTGTTAATTGGAAAAATCAGCTCTTGCTTTCCTCTTGGTGCCTCTTTTACCGCCTGCTTTCTGAACACCTGAAGCCACTTAGCTCCGGAGGAGGCGCCACCTCTGCTGATCCAAGACATGCCGGGCGGGTGCCTGGCCTGGCGTTTTCGCAGCCTCCTGCACAGAAATAGCAGCTGGACAGACAGCTGCAGGAGGAGAGATCTGGCAAGTGGAAACGAAAGCGTCTGGAGGGGCTGTTGTGCAAGACACCCCGAGGCAGGGCTGACCACAGGCATGTGGGGCAGTGCCAGGAGGTAGCGCAGGGAGGGCGACCCACGCAGCCCATGGGGAGCCTAGGCCTCGCTGCAGAGAGAGAGGAATCCACTGCCACGGGATCACCGGGTGGCTGAGGTTGGAAGGGACCTCTAGAGATCGTCTAGTCCAGCCCCCTGCTCCAGAAGGGACACCTAGAGCACAGGGTGGCATCCGGGTGGGTTTGGAAGATCTCCAGAGAAGGAGACTCCACAGCCTCCCTGGGCAGCCTGTGCCAGGGCTCTGGCACCCTCACAGGGAAGAAGTTCCTCCTCACTTGGAGATGGAACTGCCTGTGTTTCAACTTCAAGTCCTTTTGCAGCAAGGCCTTGCCCAAACTCACCTAAAGCTGCAGCGCGTGTGCCAGGGAACGCCGCTGCCTCCCTAGGCCGCTGCCTCAGGCCGCTGCCTCCACGCAGGGCTGAGCTGGGGGCCACGAGCGGCCTCTCTGCGGCAGGTGCCTTCCCCAGGAGGGGAGTCCTCCCCCAGGCCGGCTCTGCAGTTCGGGGAAGGCGCCTGCGTGCGCCGGGGTTGCAAAATATAGGTCAGCAGTAACAGTAAGCGCCGCGGCGCCCTGTAGGGACTTGTCTGCTGGGGAGGCCCCGGAGACTTGGGAGGAATTAATGAAGCTGCACAAAGCGAAAGCGCATCAAAATCCTGTTTAGTTGGCCCCAGTTTGTACTACTTATTAAATATTTGCCAAATGCTAAATAGCTAACCTATTTTATCTCTTTTTTTTTTTCCTGCCATAGCATTCATTGGCTGCTCCATTTTGCTCTGTTGTTTATGCATTTTGAAGTAGATGGTGAATTTAGTTCTAGGGAAGAGAGGGGAAAGATACAGAAAGGGAATGTAAAACAGAAGCTGCCCTGGAAAGCAGAAAGTGAGATGTGGGCAAAGGAGAATACAAATTACATGTCAGAAAATTAGAAACAGGAAAGAGAAAAACAGCGATGATTGGGGATGACAATAGATGGAGAATCAATTTTTTTCTCCCCTTCTAAAGAAAACTTCACATTTAACTGCAGGACCTGCATACATGCAACCCTTACTGGTACAAAACTCTGCAGGTTGTATGATGGAGCCTGTCATAGATTTTATATCAAATCCTTCGTTATGAGGTTGAAAAATTCTGTGCTAATTCAGTGCTAGAATTCCGTGCTATCCATTTTTGATGCCATAAATATTTATGAAGGTGGGAGAAAGAGGTGGGAAGGTGCACACAGATCTGCCTTTTGTGTCGCAGGGACCTGCTTGCTTCTCATCATCATCATGCATCGGAGATCCCCGAGCAAAGGAAGTCTCTGGACTTGTCCAAAACAGGGAAAATAGATGAGGCACAATCCAAAATAGCCTTCGGTTGTGTTGCACGAAGCCCCCTGAGAGCCCCAGCTCCAGTCTTTCAGAAGCCAGGGCTCATGTTAATAGGCTCTTGGCCTCCTGAGCTGCGCTGCTCAGGGCCCACCTAGGAACGGGTGGCTTGGGCTCCTTCAATAAAGAGCCATCTTCCTTCATTGCCAACAAAATGTATTTGGTTTTTCTCTTTCGGTGAGCCAGAAGGAAAGAATTTGTGGGTAAGTGCCCATACTGGCGTGCCAGGCACCCCTTCCTTGCCTCTCAATGCACCGTCCTGGGCTGTCCGTGCTGCCAACGTGGGGCAGCAGAGCAGCTCTTGCGCCAACACCGAGTTTCCTTGGGTCTGATCTATGCAGCTGCAGAGGGGCATTCACCACTCTGCACTGACTGTAGCCAGTGCAAATGTGACTTGGAAAAATACACCTCATCTGCCACATGAGCTAGCATGGATATTGAGTGTCTGGGTGACTGTGTTTGTGCTTGTTGTGCTGGCCCTGTGAGCGCTGCCTGAGCCGTTTCGTTTCTGTGAAATCTGCTGGTTTAAGGTCTGGCTTGCAGCAGGTTCCCAGGCATGACTCACCTATTTGCTCTCCTAAAACGCCGCCTGTTTTCCTGGCTTGTGGTGCTCTTTGATCTGCAGCCCAGGAGGAAAGTGCGCAGGAAGTGGAAATGCAGGGAGCTGGTTAAGCACCAACATGAGCTGCAGCCTTGGCATGTCGGGGCGGGAAAGGGCCAAAGTGTAAAACGGGAAAAAACATTCCTGCATTTGGCAAAGGATATCAGGAATGACATAAATCATTCTGCCAGTACACAGGCAGCAAGCCGAAGGCTGAGAAATGGTTGGTCCTCTGCTCCCTATAGTGAGAAAGCTTTTACAGGTGGCAGTGGGGAGGATATTTTAGTGCCTTTCGTTTCTATTTCTCCTCTCTGAAACATCAGCTGCGTGTGGGTGGGTTGTGCAAACAGCAGCAGTGGCAAAAGGGTAGGACAGAAACCTCTAGTGAGGAAGGGACAAGGGAGAGAGTTCATGCAAAAGTTAATTATTTCCTAATAGGCAGCCACACTTTGACCTCGATACTTTGAGACCTGGCTGCTGAAATCTCAAAGTCATGAGTAGGTAGCTGTCTGTAACACTGGATGGAGGATGGTTTGAGTATTGCCAGTCCAGAGAATGACAACCGGCACCTTTAAACCCGCAAAATCCTGGGGCAAATAATAGTCAATGAGAGGGCCCCACACTTGGTGACAATGTGAGTCTGCACTAAGAGGTGCAGAGCAGACCCATTTGCTTCTGCAGCAGAGCGGCCGGTCTCACAGAGCACAGGGGCAGCGTGTGTTGCACACCTTGGCTCCAGGGTCCCTTTGGGGACGCCTCTCATGTCCTTCCCGCCAAAAGCAGCTGAAAAGCGCGGCCTATGGGGGGCACCGCCGCGGGAGGGCCACTCGCAGCGGCTGAGCAGGAAGATGGAGCAGGAGCAGCGGGATGCGCTGGTTCCAAGATGGCTCCGTGGCGCTCGGAGCTGCCCTCAGCGGAGAAAGGCCCATGTTGGCCAGGCCTCCCAGCGGGCTGAGACCAAGGCTGGTCTCTCTCCTCTGCACTCATGGATTTTAGCTGTAGATCTGTTGGATTTGGCAGCTCAGGAAACAGCCTCCTCTCCTCGGACACAGTCTGGAGAGCAGCGGTGGGGCTGGCGGGAGGTCTGGAGAACAGGAGTCACTGTGATGGATCAGGCGGATCAGGAAGCCTGGAGAACATGAGCTACCGTGATTGGATCAGGTGGATCAGGAGGTCTGGAGAACAGGAGCTACCATGATTGGATCAGGTGGGTCAGGAGGTCTGGAGTGCAGTGGTGCAGCCTGCACACAGGAAGCAGAGTACCTGAATGTGTGGGGCAGGGCTGCAAGGCAGAGGGGCACTGCTGATCCTGCTGGCTGTTGAGCAGCAAGGAAATTGCAAACAAGTCATTGGGAAAAGCTCGTAAGTGGTAAGGACAGCGAGGCAAAGGGTTGTCCGAGGAGATAGCAGAGCCTCCATCCTTCCCTGTGTTGCAAAAGGGCAGCCAACCTGCCAGGAACAGAGAGCAGTGTGTCCTCGTGGCTGAGGTGGCCAATGGGATCCTGGCTGCACCAGGAAGACATTGCCAGCAGGTCAAGGAGGGGGATCCTGCCCCTCTACTCAGCTCTGGTGAGGCCGCACCTGGAGCATTGGGGGCAGTTCTGGGCTACCCCAGGACAAGAGGGACGTGGAGCTTCTAGAGAGGGTCCAGCGGAGAGCCACAAAGATGATTAAGGGACTGGAGCATCTTTCTTATGAGGAAATACTAAGCAAACCGGGCCTGTTTAACCTGGAGAAGAGGTTGAAAGGGGATCTGATCAGTATGATTAAGTACCTGAAGGGTGAATATAGGGAGGAAGGGGCCAAGCTCTTCTTAGTGGTGGCCAGTGACAGGACAAGGGGCAGTGGGTACAAGTTGCAACACAGGCAGTTCCATCTCCATGTGAGGAGGAACTTCTTTCCTGTGAGGGTGCCAGAGCCCT
>JAUBOD010000981.1:461386-529729 GCA_032353885.1 Nothura maculosa | reverse complement strand
GGCGCGGCCGTTGGCGGCGCGGGGGGGAGGCGGCGCGGCCGTTGGCGCGGCCGTTGGCGGCGGGGGGACCCTCGGGACCCGTTGGCGGCGGGGCGGCCCCGGCTCGGTCGAGCGTGGCTTGGCGGGCGTGTTTGCTGCGCTGCTGTTCGCCCTTTATTTTGATTCTTGTTATTATTCCCCCCAATAACGGTGCCGAGGGCAAGGCAGGGGTAGTGAGGGAAGATGCTCCCAGCCTAACTCCAGAGAGGAATCTCAGGCATGGGACACACCAAGTCCTGCCCGGGAGCGCTGCCTTCCTGCAGGCACAGCCTCGCGCTCCCATTCCCCTGCTGCTGCGTCCGGAGCTCCCTGCGAGGGCAGCTCCCGAGGGAACGCGGGGCACAGCGTTTGGAACGAGCCCCTCAAGTCCCGAGGGTAAAGGCACGAAGGCTTCCTCAAGGGCAGTCCTGTTGGACGTGCGGTGCGGATGTTGAGCAGTGCGGGTAGAAGAGTTAGCTCCCATGTTGTAATCACACGGCACTCGGCAGTTGTTAGTGGTTTGGAAATACTTTCTATGTCACTCTGCTGCGTGTGGGGTACCTGTTGTAATCTCAGGGACCTGCTTGTTTTATTAACTCTCTCTAAGAAGAAGAGGCAAAATTGTTTAATGTGCAGCCTCGTGTACAAACGCTCCCAGGGCCTCCTGCTGTCAAAGATGAGGCAGAGGATGCGGAGCAGGAAGCAAGGACATCCCTTTGCTTGGTCACCTTAGCAGTGCGTGTCTTGTCTCAGCCCTGAGACTCCAGAGCTTTAGCACGTGGAAAAACGTCGGAGTTTCTTTTTCCTTGAGAGTGGTGCTGCATGTGCAATAGAGATGTTGGAAGGAGAGCAGTGCGCGAGATAAGGGCTGCCCTGTGCTCCGCGGGGAGCGTGGGAGTGCTCGGGTCAGCTCCTCTCCTTTTATGAAGGGCACCAGTGTCAGAAAGCGCAGGAGCGGCGCTGGGCCCCGGAGCTGGCAGAAATATTCCAGATATGCTGGGCTCGGAGCTGGAAGTCCCTTTCTTAGGTGCTGGTCTGCATGTTTCTCAGCTGTGCTCTTAAGGGTGTGGAATTCAGCAGCTGATTTGAAGGGAATATTGCTTCCATGGTTTCCATTCCCACACTCGAACAGGAATGCACAGGTGCTTTAAAACGGGACAGCTGTGTGCCTCGCTTTCGAACGAGAGGAATTGTGAGGAAAACACACGTAGCTTTTACAACTAGGCCTACTGATACGTAGCTTCCATGCATTAGGTGATAAATGCTCTCTGGTAAGTGCTGTTGTTCCAACTGTTCATTTCGGTGTCTGGATATCAGACAGGTTGATCCCTTTGTTTGCTAATGTAGCTCGTGAATCTGTGTTTCCTGGCACGAGACTGTTAAAATGAAATACTGGTCTGTGCGCACACACAGAACTAAAGTGAGGCAAATTTGTTGTGCGGGTTCAGATACTTAGTATGCATCTGCTTCAAAAGTGCTTTTTTCTGAAATCCTTATCTCTTTGGCAGATCTATGATCAACATCTAAAACACCTGTGATCAAGTGCTTATAGCAAAATGATTGCAACATCTAATGTCTCTGACAAGCCCCAAACAGCAGAAGAAAGTAGCATCAATATCTAATTATAATGACTTTATGTAACTGTCTTGAAAACTTAGCTCTGCTTCTGTATGGCATTGCCTTGGCTGCCCTAGCGATGACAGGGAGAGGAGGAGAGAGTCTCGATACAGAGATTTCCTCTGATCAGACTGGGTTTTGGCTTCAACATTAGGGCATTTAGTTGATAAAAGTAGCTTCCTTATAAATGATCCTCCAGGAATACCCTAAGGAATGGTTTAAAGCTGTGCTTTCCTATTTTCTCTTGGCTTCACAGGTTTAAGCAGACTAACTTGCCCCAGTGGATAGAAAACAAGTAACATCTCTATTGCAGTAATTTCCTGCAAGCTGTCTCCATAGGATTTGGGGATCCTGGACTTGTAATCATGTAAAATGGCATAAACGTAGGCTGGATTTATTGCATCTGTTTTAAAAAGTATTACCTAATCTCTATGGAGCGGGGAGAGAAGAGAGCAGTAAGGTGCCTCTGGGGCTACTTTATTTTTGGAGAGCCAGTGTTTTAGCCTGTCAAGGAAGCTGGGGAGCCCTGAGGTGGATGGTTCTAGCAGCAGCGCGTGCGGCTCCGGGCGGGATAACAACGCCGGGCTCCAGGGTCTGGCCCGAGCAGCACTTGGAGCAGAACAGGCCATTGGTCATTAGTCATGCGTGTTAGTTTTCTGCCTTGAAATATATCTCGAGAAAAGACATTGACCTCGGACTATTAAATATTTAATATCTACTTAAAAAGGATATGGTCAAATAGTTTTCCACTGAGATATTTCTTTACTGGGTTATGGAACTGTTCAAGAATCCGTGGTGCAGTTATAATCATGGTGATGTAGCTGGGAGACAGATCGAGTCAGACTCACTGAATTTATTCCTAAAACCATGGAAGTGGCTGTGATCCAGCCACACAAGTCGGATATTCCTTACTGCTCTGCAAAAATACCTTTTGTGACACATGGCTTTTCCCAGTGACCTGGACTGCCCCATAATTTGCATGTAGAGGAAAAATAGACTAATACAGTTTTTAAATGACTAGACTGGTGTAAAACTGCCTACTTGTTTTGAGACTTTAGGTCAAAAATAGCTATCAGATCTTGTTTGCTGCTGTATTCTAGCTTGTCTATGCATCAAGGAGCATGAGTAATTTGAAATCAGTCCTGAAGCCTGGTTCAGTACAGTGCATGTCTCAGGTTTTTCAATTGTACTGCTGATAAGTTAGGATTTTGTTTGTTTGTTTTTAAATTTGTGTTTCTGGCACTTGGACATGATTAAATCCTCTGTTCTCTGATGTGACAAAGGGCTTCTGCACTTGCTGATGTTATTAAATGTATTTCGGTGCAGTAGGTAGTTGCCTATAGGTGCAATACTGAAAGATGCCAATTGTAATTAGAGGGGTTAATTTAACAACAGGCTCTCAGATTTCATTTGGAACAGGTGTTTCTTGATTGTATGATCTATTGGGAAGCTCTGAGGAGAAATGAACCCAGCTCTGTCTTAAAGTACATTACACAAAATGTTGGTATGGCCAATATGGAGTGTCAGGATCAATTGCAGTGACCTAAGCAGTATATTTTTTTCTTTTTGCATTTGACTAGGTGCATTTGACTAGGGTTCCACGGCAGGATACAGTGCTGTGGGTGAGAACATGGATTTAGGTGCCTAATCTTACATAACGACACTGTAGGCTTGGCAATAGTGAGCTCTGAGATGTGATAGATATTGAATCACTAGCCATTTGTTGTGCTCTTTATAGTGAAAATAGTGAATAGCTCAGCGCAGCTATTTATTATGTAGATAAATTAAAATTAAGATGACAGCCTCCTAAAAGGGGGAAAAGTGTCAAAGAAGGAACTTTCTGAGTTCTGGTAACAAGTCCTGAGCCCTGGTGTTTGGGCTGTGTTGCTGGTTGTGGGCCCCACTTGGTGAGACTTTGTGCCCCTGATCACAACCCCCTGAGCTCTGCCATTCAGCCAGTTTGTAGTCTATCTCGCTGACTGTGCTTACCTACCTTGTAAATTAATCCATCTTAATGTGAGTGGTACTTTTCCGACTGATGTGATTAGAAAAGTGACGTTTTGATACGTGAACTTGAAACTTAAAGGGGAGAAAAAAGAAAAAAGTCTTCCTAGAGTTGCCTTGATCTTAATTTTTTCCTTCCTTGTGTGACTTTGATGTATGTTTTATTTACTTAGTAATCATTTATGCCTGTCTCCTGCAAAGGGAGGAAATACCTAAAAGCTTCTGCTGTGGGAAGCAGGATCACTTAAATCATGCAGTGTTTTTAAATTCCAGCAGCCAGCTTCCTTTGCTGTGGCTGAAGCAGTGAAACTCCTAGCCCTGGTCTGCAGGCAAGTTGAAGGCAGCTTTGCTGCCCTTGGCTTGCTTATCTAGCTGGAGATGGAATAGTGTCTCCCGCGGGCAGGTCGGGAGGCTCCGGGGCAGGAGGAGCGGTGCGGATGTGCGGGAACGCAGGCGGCACGCGCCGTGGCCTCTGCAGCGCTCGCGCTGGGCTCTGCTCCTGGCTGGCGGGCACAGCGGGAGGAGGCGTCCAGCGCAAACGCGGGACACGGCCATGAGGCGCGCGGAGGAGGTGCCGTATAGACCCCAAATACACGGGACCTCAGCTGGCGCCTTCAGGGGCTGGGGCTCCTCACTGCAGCAGTGTGAAGAGTGGCTTTATCCTCCCCACCCACCACCTCATTTTAGTGTGTTAGAATACTACCCTTCTTTCCATAACCATAACCATGAGCTGTTTCTTTGTTCTCTCATGTATTTTGTGCATAGACATGCACATGCTGGTATACCTAAAAGACCTTGTACAACTAAAACATTTATCGTTTCTGTAGGGCACTGACAGAGTGTGATCTGTAAAGCACTGCCTAGCTCGTACACAGGCATAGCCCAGGAAAGAAACAATGTATTGCCTCTCTGAGGAAAGTGACTTGGTAGTTTCACAGAACTACAATAGAGGGACTTCTTTATTATTCACATGGCCCTTTGAAAGAGAAGGAGGTACAGAAGAGCTGTGCCTGAGAGAGCCAGCCTGGAAAGTGCCTCGCTCAGGATTGGTTTAAGAGCAGAAGTTCAGAGCTGGCAATGCTGGAAGGCGCTGCCTATTGGGCTCAGCAGTGCGGTGTGCGGGGACACTGCTCTTCAAGTACCCACACTTGCATCTTCCTATGGCTCTGAGGGACAGTCATTTTGAATTAACTGTTAAAGCTGTTACTCTAGTAATTTAGACAATTAAAAATGAAAAAAAAAAGTGACTTTTAGCTTTCTATTTGCCTTTCTATTTTAGAACTTGGTGAGATTTTTGTACCCTATGAAGTCCTGTTGCAGGACTGGTTCGGGCATAAAAGTTCATCCTTTGAGGAAGCCAGTTCAATGTTGCCTTTACCTTCAGGGTCTCGATGAGGTGTCTCTTGGGCATTTCTCAGTGGGATGCACTTTGCTGGGAGTTAGTTGTAGTGTTTGTAGGGAGGGAGCAAACTTGATTTAGTAAAAGGGACCTTTTTAGTGCTGGTAGGATTCACTCTCTCAGCTGTGTAATTCCAGCGTATTTTACTACGCTGAATCATATCTTAATTTTTCCTGCGTTTGGCCCTAAGCTGGCAAATCTGAAGCTTTTAGCTCTTTACCGATATTTAAGAAATAATACTTGTTAATATTATATTTTTGTGACTATTCTTAATAATTCACAGGAATATGATGTTTGCATTTTAAAAATATTAAATAACTTCTTGCTTACAGTAGCTATCTGGGAGAGAAGAAACCTAAGCTTAAATTAGAGCTGTGTGGTAATGGCTGAGTTGTGTAGAAGCTTGAAGTGATCAAATATTACAAGAAAGTCAAGAAAGTGTTTCTGTGAAGTCAAGATTTCCAGCTTTTTGCTTCACTCTGAACTGAAATGCAGTAAAAGTACCGGAACTTGTGCTTTGTATACTTTGTCTTTTCAAATCTTCTCTGGACAGTCACGTTGCATCATTTGCAACACTTTTTTCCTCTTTCCCGCTGGAATTCTTTCAATGCGTTTCATTAACGTGGGTGCTGTTTTCTAAAATGAACTAGTGTCAAAGTCTAGTCTAGTGTCTAAACACCTTTTCACTGTTTGCTATTAAACATTTAAGCCAGTTTAGACATTGGAGAATTTTAAGCTTAACCTGTAGTACATTTTAAATCTGTGTGTGTGTATCTGCTTACAATAAAATGTTGCATGTGAAGAATAGGCATAACTTGCCTACTGGAATGTAGCAGCTGTCCTCATGTTGCAAATCAACATATGTGCATTTCCAATGAGTAGCAGTATTGTCTGAAGTTGAAAATCAGGTCAGGATTTCAAATAGGGATAACTTAATCGCAGAGCATTTTTTTTAATTGTGTCTGAGATGGCACATCTGCTTTGGTGTGCATTAATTAAAAAACAGAGAGGGACTACTATTGATAGTAGTTCTTGTTTGGGCTCTTCTCTGTGAGATACCGTTCTTGGAGTGGCCCTCCGTGCCCTCTGTCACGTAGGATCATTTAGCTGTGTCAGCTCATGATTCACATTCCTTATGCCAGTCACCACAGTTGTGATTTCCTCTTTAGCTAAGTAATTAGAGCCGACCCTCTCAGCTGGATTGCAGTGACTTTCTGCTCCTATGGCTGTGCTTAAAGCGCGTGGAAGAAGAGAAACGATGCAGAATTTCCTGAATCTCCCTCCTCCCCCCCACTCCTCCAATTATTTAAGAAGGAAAAATCTTCTTTGAAAAATGTTGCATTTAAAAATGACAGTTAAATTGAGAAGAAAGATCTTCTAGAGGGAGGAATCATTTGGTTTCACAACATAGCGTGCTGTCTTTGAAGCTTTTTTTATTGATGGGGAAGTAAAATTTCTTCCAGCTGGCTTTGACTTATTTGGAGTGATGCTTAAAATACTCATTACCCAGCCAACCGTGTGTTTCTTGCTCTGACAGTTAAGAGTAACTATTTATATGTTCTATCCTGAATATTAATTTGGAATATAAAGTTTTACAGGCTTTTTCTCTCTAGCTTCATCTAGCTTAGTTCTCAGTGTAGGAGGAAAATGAAGCGGAATTGTGTAAGGACTGTAGATTAAAATACCCAAATGGAGTAGAGAGGAGTTCTAAAGTTTCATTTGTATGGCCAAAGGTGAATTTAGTCCTTTGAACTTCATAGGCTATTAATTGTTCGTAGTCTTGTCTGGTGGCAATTGGGAATCTTCAAACCAACTTCATTAGGCTCTGGATTGTATTCATGATTCTCTCTCTCAAAAAAAAATCCAGGCCATAATAGCTGCATTAACTGGTTCTTCTCATCAGTAAGCACTCCAAGTGCCATGCCAGCTTATTTAAATAAAAACAGAGCAAGGGGCCTCCTTCCAGGGGTGTAATGAGGAGCTGGAATGCCTTTGAAGTTCAGGATCCTGGGCTGTAGGTGCGATTTGCATAACCCTAATTATGTAACGTGAGTGCCGCTTCTCTTCCTGTTTGTCCAATTCATCCATCTCTGTGTCCCAAGAGAAAGGAGATAGGAGGAGCTGTAATTAAGAGCAGTAGCAGAGCACTGCTCTTGTGAATGCCCACTCTGCTGAGGAGAGCAGTTGAGAGGCGGCTGAGAATAGAACAAAACTGGGGGTTCAGACACCTGCAGTTGATGAGAATAATAGCGACTCGTTTGGAAGAAAATCTGCATGCTTGTTTAAACAACAACTATGCCTAGTTCAACCTATTCTTTGCTGTGAAGCAAATGGTATAGAAAGTATGAGAATTCTCACAGGGAAAGGGTTTTGCTTCAACGTAAGATGGTCTGTATCTAAGCAGCTCGGTTGTGTATTTGAGTATATGCATGCAGCTAAACAGCTTATCTATTGTAACGCTACCTTGAAATAAGTGTGCAAGCTGAGTAATGGGTTGGCAGTTGAGCCACGTGCAGTGACATTTCATCTTTCAGTGAAATGCTCGTTCTTCCCGGTTGGTCTCTCTAACCTTTGTAGAGCTAACACTGCAGTAAGCAGGAATGTGGGCTTTTCGATAAGAGCCCTGTAAACAGCTGAGAAGTTGGCTCTCTACAGCCAACTTGTTCATAAGATGACTGGCAAGATTTACAAGTGCCTGTTTATCCCAGTTTTTTATGGCACCTACTGACTCAAATGGCGAGTGATGGAGGAGCGTATTTTTTCTTTCTACTAGGTATTACTCCGTGGGACAGGTAGGCCTCTAGGGGACAAGAATCTCATTTAATTTATGAAACTTAATTACATCTGAGACTAGCTATTACTTTATGTCACTACTCACTTAATGCATCTACATGTATTGGCTTTCATGCTGTATAATGTGCCTGCCTTAATAAACAAGTTAATGATGAGAACTGTTGTGAATGAAGTGTGAAGCTCCCCTGGAAGGAGGCTGGCACAAATAATATGGTCAGGTTGATGCTGAAGCTCTTCATCATTTGTTTTTTCTTATACTGATTCTAATGTGGATATAAACACCCTTGCAAATATGGGATGTTACCCAAAGTAAAGTCAATCACACATCTGGGAGAGTGTTTAATATTTCAGAATTATCACCATGAGCCTGCTACGAGCTATGTAATGTGTAGTAATATATTTCTTTTTCCTTCTTATCCCCTTCTCTATCCCCTGGAGCTGAATGGATTTCTAATGTCCGAATGGTAGTGTGCAATGGTAGAAGCACAGGGGTGGCTCACAGCATGGTTGTGTGGATTGAAGTTCCGAGACGGGAAGCGAACTGGGCCAGTGTCCTTTCTGAGCAAGCACTTAACGTCTTTGTCTTGATGACCTAGCTAACAAAACAAAGGACTGTCGGAAATGGGAATCTGAACCCTTTGAAGTGGCTGTTGGAGAGGCTGCGGAAGCTTTTTCTTTGTATTTTTTTCCTTCCCATATAGTGTGATCTTGTTGCTTGCTTGCACCAAGCAAAAGAGAATGAGGAGTCTGTAAACTCTGTGTGAGTTAACGGAGGAGCTGTATGATACGCGCTGAAAGTTTTCCACTTCAGAGCTTGTAAACAACAATGGAGTTGTTTCTAAGTTTCTTCATTCCGTTCCAGATTAGACTATAGCACTGAGACCTGCCTGGCTTCTCTCTAATCTACTATATCAAACGGTGACTTTAAGTCCTGTTCGTACAGAAAGAGGATATTGTTTTGTCTTCAGAGACTTCAGCTTGGGTCTGCTTAAAGGGAAACTTTTTTTTTTCCAAGTATTTGTTTTCTCAGTTCATGACGTAACAGATACTAGTTTATATTTTGACTTCCAGCTTTTTTCCTCTACAAATAAAACCTGGAATGAAAGTACGTTGCTCAGTATTGATAGTTAGGATAAAACGATGGAGAGGCTTTGTTAGCCCACAGTGGCTTCGCTCATGCCCCTTTTGCCTGTGCCAAGATAAATGTCACTCTAGAGGGAACGTTCTGGGGTGTGTGGTGTGTGTCCTTGGTCGGCAGCACGGCGCGGGCTGGGATCTCTTGTGTAATGCTCCCTTGGAGCGGGAGCAGCTTCAGCAGCTCCCTTGCTTCAGTTCTACATGAATAGAAGGCATATTTTATGTCCTTGGCAAGTAACCGGTGTTACTTTTGCTGTGGGAATGAGGAGGGTATGATCATAAATACCAGTAAATTGCAAGGTCCATATCAAATATAGATTCTTTTTTGCCTGGAGTACACAACCTGAATTTGTCCCCCAGAAAGCTTTGGGGTGTTTTGGCTTGCAGCTCCCAACTCACTTGCTTTGTACAGAAAATTCTGGATTTTAGATCTTCTGGAAGATTTTTCAAGCCCGTTGCAGTGGCTGTTTATCAGTGTGGCTATGTGTGCATGTGCATTTGTTGTTGCTTCCTAATATCTTTAAGAGGATGTGTGAAATAACACCACTAAAATACTGATGGAGAAGAGTGTTTGTTCTAGCATGGTTAACATGGTGACAGCACCTGGAAGAAGTTGTGTTGTGAGCAGTGTAGGACCAGGCTGTGATGTCCAACCTCAGATAAGAACAGTGAGCCGTAAGAGGTTGAAGCGTGTTGCCCCTTGTGAAGGAAGGCATTGCTGAGGAAAATGGTGCAGAATTAACTGTAGTCTCCTCCCTTAACTCGGGAAAAGGAGGGGTTCCTGGTATGCAGGCTGTGTGAATGGGATGTGTAGGATGTAGTCTGCAGGAGGAAGGTCTCTGTGTACTTGTCACAGGTAAATAATGTGTAATGTGGTTGTGTGAGGGGTTTTTATTTATTTGTTTTTAACTGGGATGTGCTCACTTTGAGCCTGTGTGTTGCCTGTGCCCTGTCTGTAAAGACACACCCTTCAAGGACTGGGGAACTGCATTTCGAGGCTTGGAACTGTTCTTGCAAGCTTCTGAGGCTTGCCAAGATGCACAGCATCTTAGATCAGAGATGATGTTATTGGAGACTCTTCTTAGTAGGTGTTTGACCTGCTTGTCTTGATACCCACCCCACTTTTTTTTTTTTTTTTTTCCCTCTAGCACAGGCTTTTTTAATGTTCAAGGCTTCTTTTTGCAGAGCCTTTCATTGTTCATATTCACTCATTTTTCTAACTCCTGGAAACTCCTTCAACCTTTTCTCTGCAGGTTTGGCTCTACCGCTTCCTGGCAAGATGCGTAGGTGTTCAGGGAAGGTCAGAAGCTCCTGTCTGGCTTCTCCAGCAGATGTGGGAGCGGGCCCTGGCAAAACAAACCTCCTGGCAAAGAGGCGGGAGCTCCCAGCCTCGTTATAGCAGTAATAGCTGAATATGGTGGTGGCTCTTAATAACCTTCAGGTCAAACTGCCGAGTCTGTCCCTTCATTGCTATTTGTCAAAGAAGGGAAGGTTGGCATGTGCTCTAAGTAAAATAAATAAATAAAAACAAAGGAAAAAAGTGAAGGTTTCAGTATCTGGTGGTTTGGCTGCAGTTCTTGTTAATACGTATATTTTGTTTTTTATTGAAGGTACTCAAGTAAAATGAGATCTTTGAATCCCCTAGGGTTACAGGGCTCAGCTATACGTAAAAGCACTCCAAGTATATGCAAGGATCTGGTCAGGGGTTGCAAGTGCAGTGGCAAACGAAGTTGTAGGTTGCGTGGGATGTCAGCAGATTCCCAGGGAATGAAGAAGACAGCGAGGGGGAAGGGGTAGGGATGGAGAGGAGAGAATTGTCTGCTGCTTTCTCTCCGTGTCGTGCGCTGCCCACAAGGAGCGGGCAGGGAGCTCAGTGGGGGCAGGTGAAGGGGCGCCGTGGGGGCGCGGCGAGCCCTGCACCCCGAGAGGGGCAGGCAGAGGCACCAGGGCTGCGTGTTGGGAAAGGGCTGCTTGCGTAGGCTCGCTTAATAGATTCAGCCCTTTATTTTATAATATAATTAAATAACCAAGCCTTTGTGAGGCTCCTGAATTCCTTTAATTGAGCGGCAGCACAGAAGCTGAATTCAGCGCATTCATGGGGCTGTACTATCTCCCTGACTGCTTGCCAGGGCTATTCATGCTGTCCTGAGCGCAGGAAGTTCTCACATTCATTCAGGAGTGGGGGTGTGCGTGGGGGGAGGAGGTGCCTTCCCCCCACCAAGGGGAAATGGTTATAAGGAAAATTCTTCAGTGATTCCCTGGGACCAATTTACCAACTGCTAATCTGTGAGTAAATAATGGGAGCAGTTTATACACTTGGCAGCTCTTGAGAAAGAGCCCGAAATCATGAGAAGTTCACGGTCCATGATAGCTGAATGCTTTATGTTAGCGTTTGTCTCAATGGGGAGGGACCAGTGCATGTATTTTTTGGCTAGCACACGGAATCTAATGTATTTTGAAGTACCAGTTTAAGGCAATCTTTACTCTAGCTTGTGCTGGCTGCTTGCGCTTAACCTGTTTGAGGTGGGTCACTTGTGTGTCTGCTGGAGTTTTGATGCTGTAGCTGGGAGTTTGGGTTCTTTTACAGGCTGCTGCTAGGGC
Source organism: Nothura maculosa (assembly GCA_032353885.1). Classification (NCBI taxonomy): domain Eukaryota; kingdom Metazoa; phylum Chordata; class Aves; order Tinamiformes; family Tinamidae; genus Nothura; species Nothura maculosa. The sequence goes on along the minus strand of JAUBOD010000981.1, from coordinate 518,160 downwards.
TTTTTGAGGAGAGCTGAGGAAGCGTTTGCTGCCTGACGAGAAGGAAGTAGGTGATGGCAGCTCTCCCTTTGGAAAAGGGAAGGACCGAGAGAAGAGAGATGAAACCAAACTGAGAAAGCAACAAATAAATCAGAGCTAGCAGACAGGAAACGTGCAGTGCTTTGCAACCTGAGGCATTCATTTCACTTCCCAGGACCTGTCCCACATCTCTAATCTGTGGTATCTAATCTTTGTAGCTAGATACCACAGTGATAGACATAGCTGCCGTTTCACAAGTGCATAAAGCAAAGTGGCTTCTGAATGTGAACTTCCTGCCCACGAACCTGTTGCATCTCAGGAGCTGGGCAGCGAGGTAAATACAGCAGATAATCGGAAAGCTGTGCTTTAAAATATTTTTTTCACCAAAATGAGAGGAACTGGGGTGCCACAGCTTCTCCTGCAGATTGATGCTCACATGTGAGTGTCAGTGCTTGGAGTCTCTGTGGCAGGGGTGAAAGAGGAGGGAGGGCGCTTGGCTCTGTTCCTGCTGACTCGCAGCAGGAAGCTCCTCACTGGAAACTCTCCTATGGACAAGCTATGTTTAGTGTGCGCCTTCTGGGAGCTGGAGCAGGGAAGCCCCAGGTTCTCTTCAGCTTTTCCAGTGCCCTGAAGGACACCTCTTCATGCTGGGCTGTGAAGGCCCTTTCAAATGGCACCTCAAGCCAAGATTATCCTAAAGCAGCGGAATTGCTTTTATTAGACGCTGCCTTTATTGGGACCCCAGCAAGCCATAGGACTTGGTGATTCTTCCCTAAGGAGACAGAATCTGCTACTGTGGTGTTGACCCCAGCTTCCTGTTCCATACGCTGTAGTGAGTGAGCTGGGTAATTCCTGCAGGGAAAAGTACTCCCCACAGGCTCTTAATAGCTCAGTTTATCTACAGCAAGTCCTTCCCTTTTTGCCATTTTTCTCTTTCCGTTCTCCATCTTGTAAACTTTGGAAAACAATTTGAAATCTTCATCATGAGACAGAAGTTGTAATGAGTGGAGGTTCACTTGGGCTGCAGTTTCTAGAATGAAATGTCTGCTAAGAACATATACTTAAGGATTATGGCCTGCATTACTGCACTTGTAGCAGTGTGAAGGTAATGCCAAATGTCTGGAACACTCATGCAAAAATAAGGAAACGAGTGTAAAACACTGTCACTGGGCGCAAAGAAGCCCGGCGAAGAAAATACTCTTCACATTCCCTTTTTTTTTTTCTTTAATTTAGAGCTGTGAGTCTTGCTTTCTCTCTTGCATTAAAAATAACAATGCTGAATATCTATGGCAGCTTTTCCCTTTTAAAACAGTTTACCATTTGGTAAGCTATAAAAGTCCTGTAACAGCTTTACTTTATATATAGCTAAGCAAGCAGAAGGCTTTTCATCTTTCCAGAGTTTAGAAGGCCGTTAGTTAAACTTATTTTGTGAGCCTAATTCCAGAGCAAGGCTGAACAGTGTTTGGGGGTTTGTATTTGCTTCAAGGATGCTTTTGCAGGGCGGGGAAGAGTAACAACTTGGGCAGGTTTTTAACAAAACACAGATAAACAGCCTCAGCTGTGCCACCCTTTCGGGAGTGGAGGAAGGGGCTGTGGCAATGGAGGGAGAGCTTGCAGCTGAAGAGACCTGCTGCTGCCAGGAAGCCCAAGAAATGAGTTGGAATCACTTGCAAATAAGAGTAAATTGTTGGTTACAGAGCCAAGTGGACAGCGGAGAAGTGGAGGAAAAATGAAGAGAAATCAGGTTTTTTTTGGGAACTAGTTGTTTCTATTTCCAAAGCATGATGTTAAAGGAAGGATAACTTTACTGCACAGTTCTATTGGGCTTGTACAGGAGAAATGGGCTGCAATGGAAAGAGTGTTTCTCTTCCCTTGTTTATTGCTACAACATGGCATGTTGAGTTAATGACTGCTGTAACAAATGGAGGTGTTGAATCACTTGATACTGTTTCTCCACTGGGCTGTAAGAATCTGGGTAGAGAAATGTTTGAGAGATGCTTTTCTACTGCAGTACTTGGTCCTTTTGTTTAGCTTTTAGCTTGAGTTGAGCATTTACAACAAGGCACTTTGCATAAGGGTCTAACCATTTAAAAATATAGGTCCCTATAGGGTTCTGTTGTTCCCTTTGCCTCCTTAACCCAGAATTCGACAGCTATCACACAGGTAACAAGCTGTTAGAGGTGTGCTGTGTGGATGAGCTTTATACCTAAAAGTCTTGGCTATTAATGAGAGCCACTTCCTTCTTGTGGGCTCCCTGCTCGGGTAGGGTGGGATCCGCTCTGTTGTAGCGTAGGCCTTGGAGATGGAATGTGTGTTTCTGTCAGGCTGTTGTAAGGGAGCAATTAATGCTGTAGCCATCGTGTGAACAGAAAGCATTTCTGCAAGTACGTCTTTATATCTAAGTACTTAAGAGGATAACATTAGCCTTTGGAATTTCTGCTCCTTGGCTAACTCTTGGGCACCCCTTCATTATGGGGATGATCCCTGTGTCCCACACGGTGGTGCTTCCTGCGCTGCAGATGCAGCGGCTGCTGCCGGAGCCTCTTGTGCGAAGCAGCAGCAGCTGGGGCCGGTGCTGGCGGTCACGTGGGGGCTCTGCCGCTGCCTTCCAGCGCCTGGCAAGTGTCTGCCCACCCCTTGCAGGTTAAACTGGCACAACGTTACTTCTGGAAAGTGCTCTTTCTGCTTCAGGCCTTGAAAGTTCAGAGATACGACGTTAAAGATGCAGTTTTAGTTTGTCCAGGGATGCTTAATGTGCAACTTGTCTTCCTTGCTTGCAGCTGTTTGTATCTAATGAGTATAAAACACACTGATATAGCTGCAACTCTTAACTTCTAGGATTACTGCTGTTTGTACTGGATGAAACTTAACCTTTCTTATTGATAAAACAAGCCTGTGTCTTTTGTTGCTCTTTCTACTTATGTTTGTAGAAAAAAACAGCGTTGGCAAATCGTGGTGGATGTGCCACGTTGCCTGCAGTTGTTTCCCTTTGTTTTATTATGGTGAACTTTTGCTTAAATATCTTGAGGTTAGACATTACTTGGCTTAGGTAGCGAAACTTGTAGCTGTCAGGCTTTCCCTCTCTGCACTGCTGAGAACTGTGAAGAACGTTGTTTTAGCATATGCATTTATACGTTACACAATACATATGTATTATTATACAGTGCTCTCACAGTTCTGCAACTGCAGGGGACAGCTGTGTGTGTGCTTCACGTATCTCTTTATTTCACTTCTTCCAGTTGTATATGTGTATGATTTGGCAATCATAAAGCGTCCCTCAAGCAGTACTGCGAGCCTCTTGAGCAGCTGAGCCTTAGAACAAGTGAGGTGACGAGCTGGTGTCTCCTGGCTGCGTGCCCACGAGGTGAGAAAACACGGTACTTTGGGAGAACAGTTGGAGCCAGCAGCAAGGTAGCTTCCAGATGGCTCCAGTAAAGCCCCACAGGAATGCAAGAATAGTCTCTTTGGGCTGCACACGCGCTGAATTTCTGGTGTCTGTGAAACAGGCGTTCAAATCCTGTGTCCCGTGAGTGCTCGAGTGCAGGGTTCCCTCGTGCTGCAGCATCTTACCCACCCTGTGTGGAGCTGCCTGTGCAGGGTGCCTGTGTGCCCTGGGATGCTAACAGGAGGCTGCCTTACTGGCTGCACCTTGTAAAGGGAGGAGGGAGAAAAGCAGCAGTATTAGCACGTTCTGCCCCATCTGTCTCGCCCTTTGCTGGCTGTGTTAGCGCTGCTGCTTTCCTCGTGCTCAGTGCTGCCTCCGCTTGCCGAGCTGCTCAGCTGCCTTGTGGCCTCTCTGGAGGCCTCTCCTGTGTTCCAATGTTCAGGAGCATCCTGAGAGAGAGGCTTCTCTCTCCTTGCCCGTGGACTTCTCTCGTGGGGGGTGGGAAGGGCTGCTTGTGAGCTTGGATGTGAGTTTGGATGGGCTTTTCCTCAGTGTGACAGGCCACTGCCATTGAAGGAGGTCTCAAGAAGTGTAGCTGCCTTTTGCTTTCTCGAGTGCTAGGGTGAGTAAAAGCATTAACCTCTCCTTTAAGTGAACCTTTAGACAAATTGCCTGGGTGCTGTGCAGAGGGGAGACTTGTTAGAGTAGCCTCGTTATAGCAGCATCAGAACTGTTGCATCGCTATAGCGGGATTGAGGGCAGGCGAGGGAAGAAGGCAAAGTCCTCCTGAAAGTCAACGTAAGATTCATTCCTTGTGTTGGGGTGGATCAGGCCCTGCTCCGCCATCTATTTGCTGCCTTGTCAGTGAAAGGCTTGGAAATAACTGGAGATTGTCCTTTCCCTTGACTGCAGCTTGGTTTTAGACAGCGAGGCAAGTTCTTGCCTCTGTTTGTTTTCTTTCCGAGGAGCTCTGCGCTCTGCTGGAGCGCAGCCCTCGGCCACGCTGGGGGGGCGGTGGTGGTTTGTGCAGCTTCAGGCAGGGCCGACTCTGCGTGCCCGAGGGCTGCGCGCTGCTGCCCTGCCTTCCAAGGGCTGGATCTGTGGCAGGCAGAGCTCTGCTGGCTTCCTTCTGGAAAACTCCGTGAAGCAGCAGCTTTCCAAACGTCTTGGTTTAGGTAGAGTGGGCATGTTTGTTTTGTTTTCTCTCTCCGCTCTTCCAGCTACCTGCTAAAGAGCTGCTCTCTTATGCTTATTAGACTGCTAGGCACAGCTAGGTAAAATGTCTGTGGTCTGTGAATCTTGTGATCCCTGTTTCTTTACATAAATGCACAGGAGTGGGATAAGTCTCCCGAAAGAAGGATCTGCGGTTGTTATGAGTGGGTGTATGTAGAGATGCTGCCTTTTTTCTTCTTTCCTTCTGTGGTGGCATATGTAACAACACTGTGCTCTGTTAGCATGGCAGTGTTGAGCTGACACGTGGGCTCTTCCCTACCCTGTGATCTGGTAAGAGTGCTTATTTTGACTTATTTTTCCCAAGAATGCCCAGTCTCCATTAAGAATCAAACCAGGATTTCAATTGTTTCCCCCCATCTCCTTCAGTTGCAGTAAGCCAGCTTTGCTTTGGAGCTGCTCAGAAAGGCAGCCTATTGTTGAGCTTGGTGCAGCTGCTGGTCGTGTTTGGATCTGACCCTGCTTGCTGGGGCTTGAAACCTGTGGGGCTTCCTTCCAGAAACTCTTCACTGTAGGACAGTGCTCCTGTCTTGAAGGCCTCAGATTAGCACCGGTGTGTAGGAGACCCCACATCTGAGAAGCATTTTAAGGGCTCGGAGATGAGGCAGGCAGTTCCTCCAGTCATCTTCTGTTACATGTATGTGCCGGCATCCCCTGGCTCGTGTCTGGCTGTGCCCGCGCGGGTGCATGGGGTTTGTATTAGCAGGGCTTTGCGCAGTGTGCCTTGTGCTGAGGCTGCAAAATCAACGCCCGAGGTGACATCACTTTGGAAATATCTTGAGTGAGGAGTTTGCCTCTGTCTCTAGCAGTTGTTGAGCTTTAACAGGCTTCCAGCTTAGGCCTTCTTAAAAATAAATGTGTAAATATTTACATGATACCTCCTTTTTTTCTTTTTTTTTTCCCAGTGAGTGTCCTCCTACGTCTCCTGCACAGCATCCAAGCCACATATTACGGGCTATAGTTAGCAATATGTTGATGCTGTGAGGTTATTCTGTATGAAGTATGATGAAGATGGGATCTTAATGTGAATAAAGCAGAAATTTTAAACTTGAGACTACTTCACTTTTGTTAACTTTATTGCATAAATGTCAAAAAAGGGCAGTGCTTGTATGCAATTCCATAACTCCCATGGAACTGCTGAGAGGCAAAACTCAGTCATGAAGTTCAAAATGTCCTTGCTCCTTGATATTTAAGGCCCTTCTGTCTGTCAGGCTTTTTATACTGGAATCAAGACTTTCCTAAAGGCTATGCATGTAAAAATCCCCTTCTAAGGAGACAGTGCTAGTTCCAGACCCACTTCTTTGAATATGGGCAACTGTAACAGCAAAGGAACCCTTCAAGTAATTGAAAAATGAACTAAATAAAGTTAGAGATTGGATTTTGTTACTTTTGAGGTCAGCAAAAATGGAGATTGAGGAGGACTTGATCTAAACCTGAAGAGTTGAGTTGAACACACTCCAAAACTCCCTTGTCCCCTCTTACACACCATTTTCAGCCATTTCTGAATTGCAATGTGACAAAACGTAAGCGAAATAAATGATTTGACTCTGTAAGAAAATATTCCTCGGGAGTATCTTGTCTCAAGTTTGTCAGCCACCCTTGTAATGACATCTTGTGAGTTAGCCTGCCTTTGAGACAGAGAGGCCTCAAGGGGTAGTAGGAAAGCAAGCGTACAAGTGTGGGGCCCGTTATGCTTTCTAGGAGGTGATAACTTCCTCTCAGCCCTTTGCTACTTCCTGGTATTTAAGATTTTTTCCCATTTAGGAGCTCTGTTTTCAGGTTTTCCTTTTGTACTAAAGGAAAAAATGCCATTTGTCAAAATCTTTGTCATCAGAGCTACATATTACTCCATGAAGTGCGACTTGCTTACGGACTGGTTGGCAAACTATTTCTTGAAGAACTTCTTCAGAGAAGGACATACTGCTTTCTATCCACTAGTGGAGAAAATACTCTTCTCTTGGGGGGGGGTGGGATGGAGGACTATTTTCCTTCTATTTCCTCTTTAAGAAAAGAACACTTAAGTATTTATCAGGAGAGTAAAGACCTATACATGTTAGAAGGGACCTCAGGAGGTCTCTAACTTAACCTCCTATTCAAAGCAGAGTTGTCAGCAAGGTCCTACCAGGTTTGTTAGGGCTTGGAAACCTAAGGATGGAGAGGATACTGCCTCTCTGGGCAACCTGTTCTGCTACTTGACATTTCTCAGGATGAAAGAGCTTTTTCTCATGTTCATTCTGAACCTCTGCTGTTTCATCCTGTGCCTGTTGCCTGTCATTCTACCATGTGCCCTGCAGTGAAGAGCCTGGCTCCATCTTCTCGGCAGCCTCCTTGGGGGCTCTTGTGCAGCCTGCGCAAGCTCGATGCCCTTAGGCTTGCCTTGCAGGGCAAATGTCTGTGAGGATGGAAAAAAAAAAGAGGGATGAGGAGAAGGGAAAAACCTTTTTCCTTGAAGTGCTCAGTCATTCTCACAGTAAGAAGAAGTTGTCCTGAGAGGCTGCAGAGTCTCCTTCCCATGTGCGCAGGGTCTTGGGCCACCTCCAGGCCCTTCTGTCCTCAACTGTTCAGTAGTTTTTGTGACAAGAGTGCGCTCTGTGGATGGACGTTTTGGGCAGGCCGTGGGCTTGACCTGGGCAGTACCCTGGTAGCCCACAGCTTGCGGAGCCTGGGCAGCCAGCCAGCCCACCAGCCCAAGCCTCCCGCGCTGCAAACAAGGCGCTGTGGAAAATGGTGTTGAAACTGTGTTGGAGGAGAGGTGAACGATATGGTCTGCTCCCCTTTCATCCACCCGCACTGTCCTTTCATCAAAGACAGTCAGCTTGATCGGCTCTTACCTGACCTTGGTTTCCAAAGAGCTCTAGAATTTGTTTGTTTGTTTTTTTCCCCTTCTCCTCCTGACTGAGACTGAGGAGTCTGCGGTTCCCAATGTTGATTTTCTGGACTTCTGTTTTTTGAAGATGGATATGGCACTTGCTTTTCTTCCTGAAAAGCAGAGAGGAGAAAAACAGTGGGAGATCTCTGCTTCTTCATGACCATTCAAAGGTGACAGTAGCCTTGTGAAGAGATTGGTGACTTACTAGCATCATTAAGTGCAGCCTGTAGGGTCTCATGGACTTGCATGGGCCAGGTTCCTCAAATAATTTCTATATGATCCTCACCCTCTTCTGGTAGTTCTTTTTCTTAGAACTTTTTGTCAGGCACAGAGATCTGAAATGCTTCTTTCCTGAAAGCTACCGCCAAGGAGGCGCTGGATACCTCCTCCCAGTGCACCCTCGCTGGCTGTGCCAAACCTCCGTGAAGGGATGGAATTTGGGAAGCCACTTCTGGAGCTGAGTTCTTCTGTGGGAGTTTGATGCCTCTTCTAGAAGAAACAGAATTTTGAGTATATGAATATCAGATGTACTTGCAGAATATTTCTTTTTCTTTGCCATACCACCAGGAAGTGATTAGCACCTAATGCTGGGTTTTGCTTATTCTCCTCTCTTCCCTGTCCCTGAGGCTCTTGCACAATATTTTTTGAGGCTTCTGAGAGTGATTACTCGATGAGCTTCTTAATTTTCAGTTGCTGGGGGAGGAGGAAGACAGCTTACAAAATGTCTTAATAGGTGTCTTCATAGGGCAGCAAAAGGTGCTTCATTTTCCTGGGAGCTCATTTCTGTTTAACTTAGAGACTGCTTGGTAGAATGTAACTTCACAGATGCATTTGTAAATGTAGGAACCGGTGTGCTGCAAGAGGGCAAGACTCTGGAGAAAGAGAAGAAGCATTTGTATCGAGGTGGAGCTTTTGTTTGCTTGAGCTAGCTGTGCTTTGCTTCCTGAGCTTGCTGTAGCTGGTTTGGAGCAGGGGTCACTTGGGTGTTTGATCACTGTTAGCCTCGCGCTTGTGTGTGCTCCTTCTGTTAGGAGTGAGCAGGCCCTTCTTGTTCCTTGCCTTGCTCACCCCACGGGCTTTGTGCAGCACCACTCTAAATTTGAGCTCAGGGCCTCGACCCGAGGGAGAGCCTGAGTGCATGCAGCGCAGCCACAGGAGCTGGGACACCTTTGGACATGAGCCCTTCCAGTAAGGGTCATCTCATGCTTTAAAGAGTCTCTTTATGGTAAAGATGCCTAGGGCTGGTTCCATCTTGTCACCTCTGACAAGAACTAGATCCTCTTATGGAAACAGGAAATAAGGCTCCTGAGGAGCTCTGGGTACTTACTGAGAGACACCTACCTGAAAAACTGTAAGGCTTTCTCTACGGAGGCCTGGAGTTAAGTGCTGTTCGAGAACAGGTAAGTTGAAATGGATTTTACTGTCTTGTTTCAGTTGCATTTCTTTGATACTTCAAATGATATCCTTTGGTGGTATTGAAACAGGTCAGTATTGAAACAGCATCACTGAGGCTGTCCATTCAGGTGTGGGCTTAGAAATACCCACAGCTGAAAGGGGCAGCTGAATTTCTGGTAGCCTAACAAAGTGTTATGTTGGGAGAGCTGGGAGATGAGTGATGCCTTTGGTCAGTTGAAGCGCAAAGTTTATTGTGCAGCAGCTGTGTGAAAAGCCAAGAAGTTGGAAGAAAGGAAATGTTACGACCAAAGCATGAAGGGGTGGGTGAAATGGCCAGGAGAACGGGTTTGTGAATGGAGAGGTGGAGACTTGCTTTTCAAAACTGCGTTTGGCAAGTTGAAATATGTGGTTGGAAGCTGGCTAAATGTAATGGCACAGAACTGGAGGCAGGTTTGGACAGACACTTTTGTGATGCTTTGCCAAGCATGGAAAGCAAGAGGAAAAGCAGTTGTGTCCATGGAGCTGAGGGGAGGCAGGATGCTGTGTAGGACACCTCTGGATATGAGGTAGATTAAAAACCTTCCGTACTGTCTGATGGAGGAGCCTCTAACCTGGGGTGTGCATTTAAATACTAGCCAGAAGAAAACTAGATTATGAAGGCTGCATCTTGTGGAGAAAAATGTCTTTCCAGATTGCCACAGTAGTTGAAGCTTTGGAAATTAATTGTCTTGTGAATTAAAAGTCAAAGTTCATTAGCAGCTCTGCACAGAAAATGTGTTTTCCTCTCCAAGTTGGTCTCTGTGTTTGAATGCGTAACACTTTCTTTGAGCTGTTTTAAGCAAGATTTTTGCGTGTTACTGGAATGGTGGTATTTTTAGCAAAGCTCTTCTGCTTTTAAAGAAATGAGCTGTTGCTGAGTGGAGGAGCGGGCATGCCGAAGCGCTTGGGCTGAGCTGTGGGGAGCCCGGGCAGGCCCCACACGGGCGCTTGGGGCTTGGTCTGCTGCTTGTGGGGAGGCGCCCCACGCTGTGGGGCGCAGCCTCTGCGTGCAGCTGCCGTGGGTCCTCGTGCCTGGCAGCTGCTCGATTGAAATCAGGATGTTCTCCGAGTCACTCGTGTGCGGAAGGAAGGTCACCGCGGCTCGGTCGGGACCTGCAGCACCACCCGTGCAGCTCTTGTTCTTCATTTCTATTGCTTAAAACTAGGCACAGGAGATGTTTTTAATAACTGGAGGATCTGGATGAGTCACTTGGCATTCCCAGAGAAAGCACTCCATCTGGAGAAGCTGCTGTTTGGCTGCTCCAGGTCACCCTGCTGAGATGCTGTGTCATACAGAGGAGTAGTAGGGAACTGGCGCTCGTTTTGATGGCTTCCAGTTCTGTTGATAGCCTCCTTGTTTGGAGATGGAGAGTAAATCCGGGGCTGGGGAGATTCCAGTGCGAGAAGGCTTCCTTCCAAGAAGTTCCCCTTGCTTTGTGCTTGCCGATCTCTATATGTTCTTTAAACTAGCTTCACATCCCTAATAAGAGGTTATTGAATCCTCACCAGGACCTCTCTAGGATTTCTTTTGCCTTAGACAACATGACGAGGGTACTCGACTCCATGAGCTGCCGTAATATCTTAGATAGCAGCAGTATCTTCTGAAAGTGGATAATAAATCACTGCAATGCCAATGATATTGGGTTAGCATTTTACGAGTTGAGTATTGACAATATCTAATCCAAATAAAGGTGAATAATTTATCCTGCTTTAAAAGCACTTGAAAAAATGCATGATTTGAAGAGCTTGTGTGCCTGAAAACATCTGGGTTTTTTTCTAGCTAAACATTTGATCAAATCTGCCCGCTCCTGTTGTCTCCCAACACACACAGCTGACTGCAGCAGCGAGGCTGTGGCAGGAAATGCACTCGGGTTGTCGCTGACTGCTTTTGGTGACTAAACAAAAAGCAAACTTAGCACAGAGACCAAACACAGAAAATTAGTGTTGTTGTTGTAGTGCTCTTGTTGCCTTTTTTTTTTTCCTTTTAAGATTTCTGAGCCAGTCGGAGAAAGAGACAACCTGTGTATTCCCTCTGGAGAGGCACAGATGAGTGACAGCTGATGAAAGGCACCTAATGCCCTGATGTGGGTTAATCCAATTTATAGCTGTACTCCAGAAGAATGAGACAATATTACTGCATATACAGAACATTAACCTCTGATATACTACAAATTTTCATTGGCTTTGCATGAGAAATGCTCATCTTAAATTATGAGGGAAAACCTTCCCTTTGGGACTCTAATGTAATATCTAGAAAGATGTGTAATTCATCCTATAACATAGCCATAGGACTGTTTATATTGCTTGACTTCCCATAATGTCTCGGCAAAAGCTGAAGTGTCAGGATTATCTGCTTATTCCCTTGGAAACTCCAAAAAATGGGCGGCCCTGGCTGCCTGACCCTAGTGGGTTAATACTTGAATGTGCTTCCTTGGTTTGTGAGCTCAGGAAATTCCAGGACCACAAGAGATTGAAACAAAGTCTGCTTCTTTATTTACCAAAAAAAAAAAAAAAGAAAAAAGAAAAAAAGTCTTTTGGAAGCATGGCTGCACAAATCTTAAGCTCTTGTGAGAATCCTTCAGCTTGTCTGTTTAGTGGTGAACATAATTGATTCACCTTCTCATTGCCCAGAACATAACTCAATTATGGAAGAACAAACAGTCTCCGGAGACATGAGCCTGAGCGGATGTATGAGCTCCTGGCCTTCATCCAGCAAAGGATGCCGTGACTTCTTTTACTTCTGATGCTTAAAATCTTATGCTGGAGCCCTCTGCATGAGTTACCGCCAGCAGGGAGGAGGGGAAACCGAGCGGCGCCCGCTCAGTTTAGCGGGCCTGGCAAGGCAGGGCTGCTGCTTCAAAGTGCAACGTGAAACGGTGGCGTTTAATCCGTGCCTTGTCAGGAGGCTCCGTTCTCCTGGGAATGCACAGAGTCGGGTATTTTATTTTAAGGAATGCTTGACCTCCTTCACTGTTGGGCCTTAACTGTGAACCCGGCTTTGTGTATGGTCTCCCTCCCCTCCAATCTAAATGCATTTAACATAAATGTAACAAGGGAGCTTTTTCACCAGAGTTCATAAATGCAATTAATGCTGTCTATACTCTTGCAGAATGTCAGCTACAGACATGCAGGGGTGAGGTATTTGGCAGTGGGGTGGGGATTGTTTGCCTTATTTTTTGTTTATCTAGTTTTTTCATGTTATTCTCCAATAGGAATTGGATTTTGAGGCTCTTTACTCAATAATATAACACCAAAGCTTTACTCAATAATATAACACCAAAGAGTGACTCTTTCAAGCACAGTAACTATGGTCTTTCTCCACGATGCTCTGTTGTGGCTCTTCATCTGCTTAGTCTACTAAAGGGAGCAGAGTGTTAGCAAACCCAAATCCCTTTTGTTTTTGTAAGTAAATAAATGAAAAGTGGATTTGGGGTCAGGGAGGGGGAAGAAGGAAATAACTTTTTTTTGTGGTATTTGATTTTTCTGACTTTTTTGTGCTTTAGACCTTGGGATAATGAAGTAATACACACACTCTGAAGTCTCTTGTGTGTCCTTTTCAGCTGCAAAAGGGATTCTGGGGTCTGCATAGTAAAAGGGCAGTGAAGGGCTCTTGGATGCTGTCATGAAAACTGAAAAGAAGCTCTCAGAATTAATGGCAGATGCCAAGTTGAATAGGAGCCAGCAATGCCCTCTTCCCATCAACAGTGAGCCCTGGGGAGTGGGTGGCACTGTTAAGGGCATCTTGAGCAGAGGGAAGGAGGACATCCCACTGTGTAGTGCTGAGGAGACTGTACCTGGTATCCAGTGTCCAGTTTTGGACTCCCAGTTAGAGAGACATGTGGGGAAACTGGAAGGAGTCTCATGACAGCTGCTGGAAATTGGAAGCCTAGGGTTTGTGTCCAGTAGAGACAGTGTAAAGGAATTGGCTTGTTTAATTTTGCAAAGAGGAGACTTGGAGCAGCCTCACAACTGCCTAGGGAATTACAAAAGCTAGAGCCAAGCTCTCCTCATCACTGGCACGTGGCAAACTAAGGGTTGGTAACCAAGAGCTGCAGCTTGGGAGGCTGACACCAGGAAAAGCTTTGCAATACCTGTGGGTAGTGTAGCAATAAAGCTGCCAATCTCCATTATTTCCAAGGCTTGGCTAGACTAAGACTTTTAGCTCATGTAGTGGTGATAGCAGTTGTGCTTCAGTCTCTGTATTAGGTAGTTCAAGGCACTGTCCAGTCCAACTTAGAAGATTTCCATGAATGGAGGTGCCACAACCTCTCTTGAGTACCTGCTCCAGTGTATGACCTACCCTCCAGAGCGAGGTCTTCCCTTCGCCTTTCCTTCTGAAGATGGGACACATCTGGTCCTCTCCACCTGTCCAAGGGCATCAGATACCTCAGCCTCTCAGCTGTGGCGGTGATGGCAGCCCTCTGCCTTCCTCCACTATGGCAGCGTCCTTGGTCACCTGCAGTCAGTGGGAAGGGCTGCCTTTGGCCCTGTGTACAGGGCACGTACGAGGGTGCTCAGCGGATTTGGATTCAGATTGTCCAGCTGGGCTCCCATGCACTCTGCAAAGCTGTTTCCTGCCTCGTATACAGGTATATAGGGTTATATATAGGGTTATTCTGTTTGAGTGTGGAGCTTTGCACTTGCCTCAGCACTTCATGGAGATCCTATCATTGATTTGTGGTGATTTTATTTCTTTTTCTTTTTTTTTCTTTTTCTCTCCAACCTGTTGAGGCATCTTTGGGCAGCTCTGCCTTCGAGTGTGTAAGCTATTCTCACTAACTCGGAGTTGTCCATTGGCTTGCTTTAAAAACCTTTCATCTGCTTATATTTAATCTGTATATATTGCTGCAAATGCTGACTTGCCCTAGGTAATAGTACCATATGGAAATCATACCTGTTTTGCAAACAAACAAACAGGAGTCCTAATAAAAGCTGTAGCTGCAGGTGGTTTGGCACTGAGTCTGAATCTTCCTAGGAGGACCCAAAGCACAGGCAGTTGTCTCCTGAAGCTACGTCTCCGTGGGCAGTAATTTGTGAGAAGAGGGAGAGTTTTGGTGGCTCGGGACTTCTGTGGGAAGGGTATTGAGGAAGCCTGACTCTGGTTTAAAAGTGAAATGTGTTTTTACTGAAGGGGATAAAAAGGAATAGTTGTCCATTAGCAGGATAGTTGTTCATAGCAGGCTGTTGAAAAGTCTAAGCCCTAGGAAGCGTAATATGTTGAGGTGGAGAAATTAGCCTTGGCAAATGGCACGGTGCTTTTTTGCCTGTTGGGGATTTGTAGGCTTGCTTCAACTTGCGGGCATGTTTGTGAGTAAGTGGGAAAATTGCCTCCTCTGTGTGTATCCACCTGACTGGAGGGGTGAAGCCTCGCACAGGAGCCCAAGTACCGTGAGCGGTGCCTGTTCCGTGAGCTGGTGCTGTTGTGGCTGAGCTTGTACCTGCACGCTCAGCCCCGCGTGCCCTCCTCAGGGCGAGAGCGGCCCAGCAAGTGTCTGTGTCTGGCCAGCTGTGTTCCTTTAGCCAGCATGAAGATTCAGAAGTAGAGACTCAAATACACATCTGCAGCAAATCCAGTAGAGCAGGTGAACAATCTGGTCCTTTAGAACAGAGTTTGTGCAGAAAGCACTTAGTGATACCATGCGTGTCTGTGTAGTAGAGGAAGGGGCTGACATTTCACTTGCTAGGTGTATAATGCTTCAGTTCCTGGGTAAGGTTATCCAGGGACGTATCAGCTAGAGATCACTGAAATCCTCTTGTTTGCGTTGTCCTCTGAAAGTAGGATGTTGTAGTGAGGGGTAGATGCTGCATTTCCCTATTTCCCTGTTTCCCTTTCCAACACCCCAGTGCTGTTGGACCTTCTCAGAAGTTAAAGCGTGCAGGAGATGAGGGGGCTGGCAGCTTGCACTAGTTTATAGAACAAATTTCAGTCTTGTTCCTTGTATAAACAAGGTAGGCTTTAAAATACTAATGCCCCCTTGAGAAGATAGAGTTTGTTGCTATCTAAAGCTGTATCTGCCATTACTGGGGAACAGCTTCACAATTTAGACTCTAGTTTAGTGGGTGCGTCTGGGGATATTTTTAAAATAAAATGGATGTTGAGCAGGCTTTATGGATGCATGTGAGGATCTTTGGTTTTAGAAGAATGGAAATGGTCCCCCCTTAAAATGCACTGAGACTAAAAAGCTGAACTGCTCACATGCCAAACTAGGGGGAAAGGGGAGGTGATGCCTGCTGCTTCGTAAACTTTTTGAGATTAGACTTTGGTACAGGATTTGCAGGGCGAGGGAAGTGATGCAAATGCAGGCTCTTCAGTTTAGTTGGTTGTCGACTTAGGGCTTAATAAAGATGTGTCTCCCCTGTGCTAGAAATAGATGGGTGGGCTTTCTCTTCACCCAACTTGTGCCTCTCCTGTTAGACCTGTAGATGCTTCTGGTTAGGAGTACATAAGGTGATTGAAATATTTTTCTGTCCCTTATTCTCCAACCTGCTCTGCTTAATGTTTTTGCATGTTTATTTGTCTGTTTTCCCTAGCAGAAGCTCAGATAAGTACCTGGGCCTTGTTCTGGGGCTGGTGCCGAGGGGTTTGGTGGTGTTTTTCCTTTGCCTTTGTTTTTGCGTGGATGGCACTTGTAGTTCCTCCTCCAGCAGCTCTGTGCTGTCCGTTCTGCTTGCGATAGGCTTAGCTAAACGCTACACTGTAGCACTGATCCTAACAAGCAGCTATTGTGCGCTGCTCTTGAGGCTGAATGTGCGCTGTGTGCGCTAATGAGGAGGGCAAAGGAGGACACTCGAGTTGCTGGAGTAAGCCCTGCTCTGCTGGGTGCTCCTGCATCCGTGCCCTCGCCTTGCGGGAACGGCTGCCAGCCCCACTGCAGGGCGAGCGCTCGCGTGGTCTCGGCTGGGGCAGGGGGCTGCAAGCCAGGCTGATCCCGGCTTATTCAGCCTGGCTTGTCTAGCGGAGGCCTTTGTGGTAGGGGGACCTATGTGTGAGTTTGTGCGAGGACGAGGGCGTTGCATGTGCTGTGTTGTTAAAAGAACAAACCAAAAGACAAAAAATATCTTCTGCTGTAGCCTGGGACTGAGCAAGTACACCGGTGTAAATGGTCTGCTTCTCAGCATTTTCCCGACTGATTTTTGGTTTCAACTAGAAGTGCAGAAAGTCTATGTGGCTGCTAGGCTGTGGACTGGCCTTCTGCAGCTCTGCGTGCGTGAGGACGTGGTCTCATGAGACTGCTGCGTGAGGACACTTGTCACAAGCACCAGGCCTGGGTTCTTATCTGCTGTGGTGCTGCTGGTCACTGTTTGCTCAGCGCCTGTGCGGAGCAGCGTGGCAGCCGGCCCCTCACAAACCCGCACGGTGCGCAGCAAGCACGTGCCTGTGTTGCCTTAAGCTTTAGGCATTCGGCTCTGCTATTTTAAGTGGAGGGAAGATAAGGAGCGTGGAATGGATGGTGGGCAAGTGGCTCTTGATAGCGTTCACACGAGCTGCTTGACAGCGAGGAATGTGGAGCTCTGCTTTCTTCCTTAGCTGTCACTCTGTGCAAGAGCTGGCACCTCCCAGGTGCCGGGGGATGCCTTGCCCAGACCAGGAGGAGGATTTCCTCACCCCTCTGCAGGATAACGGGTAGTCTCCTGAGCAGCTTGCTAAGCAAGTGCCTGAGCCTAACCATCACTCGCAAGTGCTGCTTAGTGTCTGGGAGCATCTAACCCCAGCGCCTGACTCTGCCAGCTTAGCTTGCTGTTTGCAGGGCATTTCCCACCTAGGGACTCACTTAGAGGGGAAAACATTTTCTGTTTTATAAATCCTCAAATGCTCCTCCAAATAAATAAACTTTCTCTTTTTGAAATACTTTTTTTTACAGGGTGAATACTTTTTTTTACAGGGCATGCTCTCTCCTGTTGGAGAGCTACGTTTACCAGCTGGTTTATCCTCAGAGAAAGTAAATGGCAATTGGGTGGTAATTCTGCTTCTTAAGAAATAGATTCTGCCTTGCTGAAGACAGATAAAAAGCGTTTCTGGTCTCTGCAAGTCTTCACATCCCCAACTAGCAAAGCTAAGTCAGTCTGATGGGTGGTGACGTGCCCTCGAGCAGCTCCCTGGTTCTTCACAGTATTATCTTCTGCTTTCCCCCTCAAACATGGGGATTACAGGCACTGACAGAGACAGTAGCTCCTTCCTCATCACTTCCTTGAGCTATCCAAGTGCAGGCAATGGCTGTCGTTGCCCCGTGTGGGTGCTTGCAGGAATCCCCACTCTGGGACATTCTGCCCAGCCCCAAGGGCCCATGGAGAGGGAGAACATGGTGCTGGATAAGGTCTCTTCCCTCCCACTGGGCTGATGGGGTGGAATTGGGTGAAGTCTGTGCCCAGAGGAATCCGGGGCTGTCATGTTAGGGCCCTTCTGCTCTTGTGCCTCTTGCAGAGGTAGGTGCTGCTCCTGGGTCCTCATGGGCGGCCCTTAGAGGCGGGTGAGGTGTCCTTGGGGTAGGCCAGCTCTGCTTGCTGCCCACAGAGGAGCAGCCTTGAGGCTTCCTTGGCCTCTTCCTCAGCTCAGGAGACCCTTTTGTTTTCGTTTCTTGTTATATTGAAGGTTGATCCTCTTCCTAGGGCCTATGATTCATAAGTACTTTTAAAATTTTGGTTGATTTTGATTGATTTCATTCTACAGAGTAAGAGGAAAATCAGATCTTTACTAATAAACCCAGCCATCGTATCTGGATTTACATGCTCTGCAGCAAATAGTTAAGAAGGCAAAGAAAATATCTGGATCTTTGAAGCATGAAATGTCTAATACTTCTCTGTTTCTGTGACTTGTGTGGTCAAAATTTTGCTTTTTCATTGAAAAGCTCCAAATTTTTGTTGGGTTTTCAAGTTGCTAAAAATCTTACTGCGTGTGCTCTGAGGAAGACCTTCACTTTGGAAGTTGCCTGCAGGAAGGGAATGGCTGTGGGAAGCCCCGAGACCCCAGTCCACTGAGATGCACAAGGGCTTTCTCTCACTGCACACGGAATCCAGGGAAGTGCTGCCCTGCATGGGACACAAGAAGGGAAAACATGGGAAAACCTGAATATCCTTTGTTTTCTCTCTCTCTTCCCTCTGTCCCGGTTAAAATCTGATGCTGCAGGTTGCACGTGTGACTTGCTTGAGAAAGGGAGTGAGAAATCCCTTGGGCACTGCCCCTGGCTGCTGTTTCCATGGGGCGAGGGCTGGGTGGTACCAGGTTGCTCAGCAGCTCCCAGGCCTTGCTTTCCCAGCTGCACCTATCCTCTCCCTGTGCTGCCAGCTGCACTCCAAGGTTCAGCAAAGGCCTCCAGGCGTGACCAGTGTTTCCCTACTTGAAAGGCTGTGTTAGTGCTGTGCCTTGCCCATATTGGAAGCTCGTTAAGTGTCCCAGGTATGCCGGGGATAGGAAATGACGTGCCCTTCTCAGGGCTCCAGATGATAAAACCCCGCTCCCGCTGGAGCTGCGGGCTGCAGGGAGCAGCGGGTGTCCCGTTGGGAAGTGAGCGGAGGTGGCCCAGGGCGCGTGGCTTGTGGCCCAGCGCTGGCGCGCGGCCTTGCAGGAGGAGACCGAGCTCAGTGCGTGTTTGTTGGGAATCCAATTCCCCCGGCAGTTACTATGAGAAGATGGAAATTTAAGCCTCGTGTTCTTTACCAGGGAGGGGAGCCCGTTTGCAAGTGAAAAACAATCAGTTGCAGGCTTCATGGGAATGGGGTTTTTTAACAAGTGTTTTTGTTTTGCTTCCTCTTAAGTCAGGCAATTTCAGTTAGGCTCTCCCCAGAGATTTTAATCCTGCTGGAATGTCAATGAGTGATCCTGCAATTATAGCTGAAGGTTTTCCTGTGCAGACTTGAGGCTGTGAGAGTGGCCTAAGGTCTAGGGGCAAAGGAGGGGAGCTGGATTGCTGTCTCAAAAATGGGAACCCAATTTAGCAATTCAAGCCCAGGGCAGATGATTCCTGTGTAATACAAGACTCTGAGGAAGGCACAGTGCCATCTTCCGTGTAGTTTAGGGTGCAGTGCTCTGCTTAGCAGAAGTTACGTTCTGCTGAGTTAAACCTGTAAAAATGCTGCTGTCTCCACAGAGTGGATTGTTACACTTTAGAATATAACTGTTCTCCCTGACACCTAAAATGAGCCGATTATAGGGTTCTGTTTTTACTAAATAATTGTGTGGCTTCTCTTGAGTGGTAGCTGTAGTAATTTAGAAAACCGAATACAATCACCTTGGGAAATCGAGTCATGAAACACCGGAAAGCAGAGGTATGTTGGGAAAATCTCTCCTTTCCTCTTTTCTGGAGCTCGTGCAGAGCCGTGTTTGCACCCTGGGGTTGTTAGTGATGTGGGCTCTTCCCATGTTAGCAGTGTGAAGAATATGAGGCGCTCTGGTAGTTGGTACCTCTTCTGTGTAGGCTTGTGGAGGCTGGGGATGGGATTTTTGTTTAGTTGCAGAGGTGTGTGTGTGTGTGTGTGTGTGTGTGTGTGTGTGTGTGTGTGTGTGTGTGTGTGTGTGTGTGTGTTCCTAACTCCTTAAGCTGCTGGGCTGCTGGTTTCCCCTGTGCAAGACACCTTTGCCTGCAGGGTTGCGCTGACTGCTGCACAGAGAGCCCTCGAGACCGTTCCGTGAGGGACACGAGGAAGGCAGGGAAGTCTCAGCCAAGGCTTCAGTGGGAGCAGAGCGAATCCGTGTGGATCCCTGCTGGTTTGCTCCCTGATGGTAGAGTTTAAGGTTGACTTTCATCCTGTGACCATCAAGGTGCTACAGCTTGTTGTGACACAGGGTCAAGGCCAGATTTTACAGAACTTGCATGATAAATAAGCTGATATTGGGCAGATTCTTAAGCTCACTTTTGGCTTGTAGCCTGATTGGCA
This sequence comes from Nothura maculosa, assembly GCA_032353885.1. Classification (NCBI taxonomy): domain Eukaryota; kingdom Metazoa; phylum Chordata; class Aves; order Tinamiformes; family Tinamidae; genus Nothura; species Nothura maculosa. The sequence goes on along the minus strand of JAUBOD010000981.1, from coordinate 498,352 downwards.
GTGACCTGACCAAGCTCAGAAAGTTGAACTGATAATTTCTAGACCTGAAAATACTGTGGCTTAACTAGAGGCGTGTAATTGCAACCTGGAAGAGGAATCCAGGTACACCTAACAAACAGAGTGGTGGCAGTGTGAGAACACAGCTACTGCCAGCCCTGCTTCTAGTTCGAGCCCTATTCTGCTTTTGTCCAAAGAAATATGTAAGTTCTTATTTCTAAAACTTCAAACTGCTTTTAGTAGAGGGACATTGGGAATGTGAAATATTCCACTGCTTGCTAGTTCCCTTTCAGATACACAAGGAGTTTTCCAAGAAAATTGGCTGAAGAGCTCCCTGGAGCTCAGGCCAGAGTTGAGGCCATGGGCCTTACGCAATGGATCATCTCTCCCTGCCTGCATTTAGTGCACAGCCCAGTCCTGAGCTGGTAGCAGTGGTGGCTGCACCTTGCCAAGGGGGTGCCCACAGCAGGTGACAGGCAGGGAGGCACCGCTTCATGTCCCAAATTATTAAACATGTGTCTGCAGTTAACTTCTGGTATTAGATTTCACTAAATGCCTCTGTTCCCTTAATCCATCTGGATGCCTCGATTGCCTGGCAGAGTTTTCATGGCTCAGATCACGAAATCTGTTCACAGAGAGGGTTCTGCAGCCTTACAGAGGGGTGGAGTGGGCTGCGCTCATCAGCCCCTGCCCCACTGGCACCCAGGAGCACTGGGCTGCTGTCCTGGCAAAGGAGGGGTGATGAGGGCACGTGTCTGCTTCCTCAAGGGCATCATTGGGGCAAATCTGAAGGATACTTCTAGTGCTCATGTCTCTCGCACAGCAACTCTTAGTGTAGGACTACATGAACAGACCGTGTAAGAGGAGATAATTTGCCAAAGCTGCATATTTTTTAATGTAGCTTGCATATAAACACACTTGACCTCTCAGAAATAACTGACTTGCCTGTCACAGAGGGAGCCGGCGTCTCCCACGCGGAGCTGTGCCGTAGTGGAAGCGCTGGGAGCTCCCTGGAGCCTGCAGGGCAGCCCGTGGCTGAGCTGCTTTCCTAGCAGCAGCTGTGCCGCCGGGACAGAGGCCGGCTGCAGGGATGGCTCTGGAAGCGACCAGGAAGGAGCAGAGGGAGCGCGCGGAGGCAACCACGCTGCGGAGACCTGTGCCCACCAGCCGTGATCCCCGGAGCAGAGAGCCACACAGCCCGGGAGAGCAGCTCCTAGTGTTCTGGGAAGCATTTGTTAACGCTGCTTTGATTTAGCTGCCTCTTGTTCCACTGAACTTGAGGAGGCTTCTGCGTTGCAGCATCTTGCTGAAGGAGGCAAGCAAATACAACCTTTCTCTTCTTCCCGTGGAAACAATGAAGGCAGTTGTTGCTTATTTTCCATTCTGTCCCTTCAAAAAAGGGAAGTAATGGAGGCTGCTCTGCCTGAAGCCCTGTGTATAATATCTCTTTTAAGCACTTTTTGATGGTTGCCAGCAGAGATCTGCTGCAGATGAGGAAATCTTGTGGAGACTGCGGTTGGAAGTGGCCTGGCCCGAGTCTCTTCCTGAGGAGCCTCCTGCGCCGCCGCCGCTCTGCGGGGGAGCAGCCTGTAAAGCAGCTGGCGGCAGCTCCTGTGCTCACTGATCCTGCAAGCCTTGTCCACCCTGACGTGTGCAAAGCCACTGCCATCCTCACGAATGCTGGAAAGAGCACTTGGAGTGCAACCTGGGGAGAGCTGGAAGTGTTTTGTTTTTCAATAACAGCGTATTTGATACTTAAATCTTCATTTTAATGTGTTGCTTGAAACTAGGCTTTGCTGCCGCACTCGGGGAGAGTGCAGCTTCATCCTGCATAGAATTTTTCCTGCCCTTAATTTCCTTCAGGGCACTTGCCAAGTTATTTAAACCACAGGTTTTGCAGATGACCACTTATTCCTAGATTATTCTTTGCTTTTAATTTGGTGAACTTCAAGTTGAGCTGTTGATTCCTAGGTGGATGAGAGCAGGGAAAGTTCCCAGGCTGTAGGAGGGCGATGAGGGATGAGGCCCCCGGCAGGGCTGTCCCGTCTGACCGCGTGCAGGGTGCTGAGGAAGATGCCTGTCTCGTGGTGCTTGTAGCGAGTGTGGGAGACGGCCAATGTGGTGGTGCAGAAATGGAGCAGTTGCTGCCTCTGTGCAGTAAATAAGGCAGAGTTTCCCAACTGGTAGAAGCTAAAATGATTTTGTCCCATTTCCAGAGTAGATCCTTTTTTTTTCCTGAGGTTAGGGCTTCTCAGAGGTAAAACTCAGTGTGTTTTAGAGGTGAGAATGTTCTCCTGGAGGTTGGAAGGTGCTCGCAGGGCAGTCTTTCTAATCTCTTCCTTGTGTGCTTGTGTGAAGTCTTATCTGATAACTTTAAAGAGTTTAAGGGCCTGGCCATTCAGGCTGCATGCTTTAGAAACCACTTGCTGGAGCACATGACTGTCCTGCCTCTTCGCTTTCATCTGTGCGTGGCGGTTTCTGCAGGTCTGGTGCCTTCTGGTGATACTTAATGAAACTCAATGATCTCACAGGGTGCACAGCAAAGTGAGATGTTAAGATAGGGGGGAATAAATACAATACTTGTGGAAAAGAAGGAATTTTGTGGTAGATGTAGCGCATGGTGCGAAGAGCCTGTTCCTTCATGTATTGAGTTCTCATGTTGTCTGGATCTGCATTTCCTTGCAGCTGCTTTTGGGATAAACTGAGTGTAAAGCTCTTCTTGACATTCCTACAGCAGTGCTCAGAGAAGGGCTGAAAGGAATGTTTTCCAGTCTTTCAGGAAGCTATCGTGGGGAATAGTGTGTATGTGTGTGTGTGTGTGTGTGTGTGTGTGTGTGTGTGTGTGTATATATATATATATTTAAATGAAGTTTAGCCTCTGTGGCTTAGAGCTTCACAAATGGGAAAAGTGTGAGACTTCTTGAGCTGTATGAGATTCTCTTTAGGTTCCTGGTCTTATTGGGTGCCTTTAGCTTACAACATACTTGATGAAGTGGATCTGAGGAAGGAAGATTGGGGAAGAGCTCCATTATACTAATGGGAGGCAGGATAGTGATTCCAAATTAATCATTATCTGGAGTGCTCTGCATTGGCTGGCGACTGCTTCAGCACTCACTGTAAATTGTCTGCATTTACCTGCCAGTTTTGCTTTAGTTTGCTCTGCTTCCTGATTCCAGCTGTCCTTTTCTCATTCAAATTCTTAAAAAAATCAAAGGATGCTGTGTGGACATCCCTATTACCCCTCCTTCCTCCTTGCCCCAGATTTCCCCCTTCACTGTAATAATAATAATGATTAATAATAAAGCAACAGCCGCTCTGGTGCTCGCTGGAGAGGCCAGGGCTGCTCCCGGCAGCCGTGCCGTGGGGTTGGATGCGGAGGTGATGCCGCTGCCTCGTGCGGGCTGGAATCAGAAGCCAAGGACACTGTAAGCTCCCCAGGTGGGGAGGCTGGTGGGGAGGTTAAGTCTTCTACATTGTGACCTCCAATATACCTGCTTGTGTTACCTTGTCCAGAATGATTTTCATCTCTATCTTTTGAGAAACTGCCAAAGGGGAAAATATTACAAGTTGCGGTTGAGTTTTTAATTAAGCAGAGCATCAAGTTCAAGTGTTAGTGCTGGGAGAGGATTTAGAAGAGCGAGATGACTCAGCCCCGCAGGGCGGGCAGGCGGCGCGGTGCGGGTCCCACGTTTCAGAAGGAGCTCCCAGGCTCGCTCCTTTGCACTGCTCTGCGTACGTGGGCACTGTCACCATTGCAGTTTCTAATGACATTGGCTTCCCAAGTGAGAGGGTTGTTAACAAAGCACATCTGGAGTTGAATACCTCTACAGCTGGCAGAGCCCAAGAGCTGCTGTTGCGATGGTCAGCGCTACGTGCTTGGGAGAGTGCTCATGTCCATGAAATAAATGTTTTTAGTGTTAAAAATCACCCTAACAATGTTCACCATCCCGTTGGCTGATAACGATGCTCAGATTAAGAAGCTCTTGAGAGCCCAGTCTTTCAGGATCTGCAGGGTTTGTTTAGCCTGGAGAAGAGAAGGTTGAGAGGGAATCTTATCAATGTGTACAAATACGTGAGGGGAGAATGTAGGGAGGAAGGGGCCAAGCTCTTCTCAGCGGTGGCCAGTCACAGGACAAGGGGCAGTGGGTACAAGTTGAAACACAGGAAGTTCCATCTACACATGAGGAAGAACTTCTTCACTGTGAGGGTGCCAGAGCCCTGGCACAGGCTGCCCAGGGAGGCTGTGGAGTCTCCTTCTCTGGAGATCTTCCAAACCTGCTTGGATGCCGCCCTGTGCCCCGTGCTCTGGGTGTCCCTGCTGGAGCAGGGGTTGGACTGGGTGAGCTCTGGAGGTCCCTTCCAACATCAACCATTCTGTGATTCTGTGGTCTGGACGTGACGCCGTGTTTGTGCGAGCAACATCTCTGGTCTTCTTCCCTATCAGCTCCTTGCTGATAAGCCAGGCTCTCTGCGTGACACTGCAAGAAAAATATCATCAACTACCCGCAGAAAGAACTCACTGGCATCTAGAGCAGCTCCTTGCTTAAACTGCTCTGCTCCTTTTAGAAGGTGTCTTGGTTGTTGTTTTGAAAAACATGTTTTGTTTTGTTTGGATAGTCCTTAGTACCCACTCAAAGCTGCAGTGGGGCAGGGGTGGGGAGGCAAATACTTCCCTATTGCACAGGGTACCTAAGCAATGTAACAGATTTCCTCATCCAAAGGCACATATTTTGTTCTGCTTTCTAGACTATCTGTGCCAGCTTCAACTTCCATCACCAGGTATTACATTTTGCTAAACTGAATATAATTTAATCTTTCACCTAAGATAAACAAGACTTGAGCACTAAGTTCGAATTGCCCCTTTTACCTTTTTAGTACCTAACTAGATCCGTCTCTCATTGAATTTCACTTAGAGGTTCATCTTCTACTCTTCTCATTTTTGCATCTTTCCCTTGACCCGTATGAGGCTTTGAGCTGTGGCTCGTGCAGCTGGCTGTGGTGTTTGCCAGCAGTTGCAGCAGTAACACAACGCTTCTAATCCTATTTGCTATTGTCTATTTATAATCTGCAGGCCCTTGCCAGCCTCTGGGGCTTAGTGTTGCATGGTGCTTTCCAGGTCCAGGTGGGAAATAGACCAGACTCATGCGCCCTGAATCCTGTATGGGAATAAGAGAGTCCTGTAAGGGCAACCTGTTGTGCAGACGCCCGTGCGTCTCAGAGGTTAGTGTGTCCCTGTGCCCCCTTTGCTCATCAGGTCCCCTGTGTGCCTGCAAGGAGGTCCAGGCTGTCCTGCACCAAATAGCTCTGGAAGCATCTCCCTTGCTGCTGCTGCTCGGCCTTCGCTCCTTGGCCAGAGAGATCGAGCTGCTTCTAGACCTGCTGGCTGTTCTCTGGCAGCCGGGAGCTGCAGCCTCCCGCTGACCTGTTCCTCCAGGAATGGCTCCTTTCCCTTCCTGAGTGCTTCCTGGCACCTCCGCTGGAGTTTGTCCCAAAGTTGGAGCTTCCTTAGGGCTGCTTGGGAGGCAGCGCTGGGAGGCTGCTGGGGTAGCGATCACCTATGTGGGGCCAGAGGGGTTGGAGCTGGCCCCCCTACACGAGCCACTGTGGGGTGGTAGTGGTGTTTTCTTTTTACTTTTCCCCCTCCTCCTCCAATCTCCAGAGCCCTCACATTTTGAGATCATTGATTTGAGCCTAAGAGGCCTAAATACCTGGCTGAAGTGGCTGAAACCCGGGCACTGCAGCACCATGCTTAGCATCCTTCACCGCTCTCCTGATACCTGTGGGGTTATTGAGGATCAGGGACAGTAGCTCAGAAAGCTCGGGCAGCTCTTCCCAAAGCTTTTGGATGTGACTGACTTAGAGCTGTTATGTGTGTTTTTAAGTATGAAACAGAGTACAGCTTTTCTCAAGCAAGTCGTATTCAACACATGTGCAGTTGTGTTGATAACCCCTTTCCATGCTCGGAGATGGAATCCTCTCAGAGTTCAGCGTTCCTGCAGATCCCTGAGATGTGGCTCTGCTGCCCACGGGCTGACTGATGTTCCTGGGCCGCCGCTTCCTGCGTGTTGTGTTCTCACAGCTCGTCCTTTCCAGCTTCCTTTTGGCTCTCAAATGTTATTCTCTTTTCTCGACTGTTTTTGCTTTCCACAGCTGCTGTCACTTCTAACGTTGTGGTTTTTCTTGTGCATATGAAGGGGGTTCTAATAAAATGTTCTCAGCTCTCCATTACTCTATGCTTATATTTATTAAAATGTTGCTTCTGGTTGATGTGCCATCATTTCTCAGTGCTGCAGCTGGTCCTTTTGAAGCATCAGATCCTTGCGTTGTTCACTTGAATTTCTCAAGTTTCTATGGAGCACTGTGTACTAGTTACACCTAGGACTCTTGCTAATGTCTTGACTACCTAGCCATTCCTCTTTACTGTTTTATCACCGACTCCCAACGGGTGAAGTTTAATTGTAAGCTTGCTCTGCAAGCCAGGTGCTGCGAGTGTTAAGGTTTGGGAGAGTTGCTGGGTCTGCCTGGTTTAGAAGCTGTGGTGCCCCCAGGAGAGCAGCAGGTAGCACAGAGCCGCTCAGCGTTGCTTTCTTGTCTGTGCTCCGTGGTCCTGCCGCCTTCCCACGCCAGAACACAAGTCCCAGCTGACACTTCGGGTGCTGAAAAGGAGGATCTGCGAGTCCATAATGTGGGGGATGGATGGATGGATGGATGGATTCCGGCTTCAAGCAAGAAAACAGCAAAAATATGAGGAATTTGTTCAAAGGAGGGAAACCTACACTATTCTTACTTTTCTAATTTTTCAAAAACATGGCCTTTCTGCTAATTCAGTAGCATCAGAATAAGCAATAGCTGTATAATGGGAGTGAAGAGGGAGAAAAGAGGCCAAAATACTGATTTACAGTTTGTAGGGCTTTAGAAAGCCTTTCAGTTGAAACCAGCTTTTGTGTAACTAGTTAGCACTGCTGCATCTGCCTAGCTGTAAACAGAGGGGAAGAAAAAGGTACCTGGGCAGGTTGGCCTTTCATGACATGTGTGCAGAAGTGCTAGTGAAGGACTGGGCTGCATTCCTGCCATGTATGAAACATTAATCCCTGCCCTCGAGGCCTTGGAACAGACAGGACAGCAGGGCAGTGCCAGCCAGTGTAAGCACATGGCACCACGGGGAGCAGCTCTGCTGCTCTCTGGCCCTGAGCAAGGGGGGAATTTAATGGGAAGAAGTGTGGAAAAGCTCCAGGAGAACAGGGGGATATGGATGGGAGCAACGTTGCCCTCAGCTATGGAGAAGCCTGGCCTGGAAAGAGCAGGGGAGACGTCGTTGCTGTCGTGGAGAAGCCAACGTGGGCCTCACCGTGTAGGAGGAAGGTGGGAAAGAAGGGAGGCCAGGGCCAGAGCCGCTGCTGGGGCCCGGGTGCTGCTCCAGCTGGAGGCGGCCTGAGCTTCAGGCTCTGCTCCTGCTCTGCTTTGCACCGGGGAACCTTGCTGGCCTCTCAGTGCGAGCTGGGGCAGTGCAAATATTTGCAGCAATTAGGAAAACTCCTCCTTCGTGAGCAGCAGAGGCAGTGACTGCAATAAGAAGTGTGGTTACTTACAGCCACTTGTCCTCACGTGCTTTCTGGCGTGGTTAAAAGCAGTCGACCGTTCGTAGGGGCCTCTCTCCAGGCCTTCCTTCGTTCTGTCGTTCTTTGGTCTTTGAAGAATAAATACCTCGTGCCCTGCTCGTCTCACAGGTGGCTTCTCGGTAGCAAGGCTGTTCCTAAAGAGCTGGCTTTAGCTGGATGGGGATTCATCAATGCCAAGTTGGGCCAGTGTCTAAGGACTAGCAACCGCCTTGTGGAAGGATTGAATCCTGATAGTTCTCTCCATCGAGCTCCTGTGTTACCATCAGGGAACCTGGGAGCATCCATGTGCTGTAGGACCTGGAGATTTCCTTGGAGTGCTCCTGCTGCAGCCTGCACTGGAATCCTAATTGTCACTTCTGTTGTGGCTGTGAGTCATTATTGCCTTGCTAATGATGAAACACTGCTCTCCTGTGGCTTACACTAATAAGATGAGTCACTAAAATGTTACCTAATCACTGTTGAAGTGTCTTAAGGTAATTTTATTTAATTTATTCCAAAAGGGCTGCTAATATTTATCATCCATAACCTACAAAGCACCAAGTCTCTCCTGCATCCCCTGCTGTAGCTGGAGACACTCTGACTCCAGGGAGGTAGCGCCTGCCCCATCGGGCCACGTGGGGCTCTCGCAGTTGGGCTCTGTTTTACCCAGGTCCCCAGGCAACTCCTCAGCGTGACCAGAGCTGCTGAAGTATCATTCGCTTTTCACTAGGTTTGGAGGTCAGTCTTCTGGTACTTCTCCTTGCCTGTGTGAGCCCTGGAGCTGCAGAGCCCTGGCAGGGAGGCTGTGGAGTCTCCTGCTCTGGAGATCTTCCCAACCCGCCTGGATGCCGCCCCGTGCTCTGGGTGTCCCTGCTGGAGCAGGGGGTTGGACTAGATGGTCTCTAGAGGTCCCTTCCAGCCTCAACCATCCTGTGATTCTGTAACTCAGTCACTTGACTGAATCCTTGAAATTTAACTGGGAGTGGGATGGGAATAAGGGCCTGTGTCTGTTCATCTGTCTCGCTGATGCAGGACTGAATTCTACATCTCTGAGAAGAAATTTGAGAGCAAGCAACCCCAGGCTGAAGGAGTGATATTTAAGAAATTTGGGGATGTTGGGGGAACAGGTTGCATGATTCAGATTTGATAATATTAATTGAATATTAATGAAAGCTTGGCTTTTCTGTGAGTACTAAGAAGGTAAACTTATCCTTGGTTTGGGGGAATATTTGTAAATCATATCTGAGTCCAATGATACTTTTTCTGTAATGGCAGAAATTTGATAGAAAATTTGTTACCTAGTCAAAGAGAAAGCTTTCCTTCGGAATTTGAAGGATGCTTGAGCAGGTGTCAGGGTTTTGGGTGCTTGTTGGAGGAGAGGGAACACTTGTTTCAGGTGTGGTAAGTTTAACCCAAACAAACAAATGCTAATGTTGTTGTTTGCTTGCAGCATTCAAAGTGCAAACCTGAGAAATGTGCTTGTATCTTTCTAGAAAGCTGCTCAAAGCGATTCCTGGGGAATGAGGAGATCAGGGTGGAGCGGCTGTGTGAGCAGCGGCGGCCAGCAAGGCTGCCGCCTGTCGCTGAGGATCAGAGAGCAGGCTGGAGCGGCAGCAGAACGGGCAGCTTTGCAGCTGCGCGCCCTTGGGGTCCCTGCCTTTGGTTAGGGTGCGCGTGGAGCGCCCTGCGGCTGCTGCACCAGCGCAGACACAAACACGCAGGGCCTGGGCAGGACACAACTGCGCTCTCTTGCTTCCTTTTTAATAGACGGAAATCTGTTTTTTTTCCATGGACAATATAAAGCTTAGCTGTCCATCTGAGTGCTTGTAATCTGAGGCTGTAAACAAAATTTCCGTGTCTGATCCTTAGCTTGCAGAAGCCAATTGGCTCTTTTGGTTATCTAGAGGAGTAGACAAACAGTCGTGTTTAACTTTCCTGGCCTTGCCTCTCAGTGACTTTTCCAACCCTTGTTGTGTTTCCTGGTATTTTCTCCTGGTCGAGTGACACAGGAGCGCCCTTTTCCTACACAGCACTTGCTAAGGTGCTAGCCCTGTGGGCAGGGAGCACTTTGGGTGTCCAAAGAGCAGGAATGTGGATGTATCCGTGTAGCCCGGCTCTCCATGCTGCTGCTCCGGTGGCCTCTGAGCTTGAGCAACCTTTCCTCTTTGCAGGGTAGTTTGGTACCTGGTGAAACTGGCCTCCACCACAGCCCTGCCCTCAGCCAGGAGGCCATTGTTTGGGAGAGCCCCATGGAGACCTCATGGCCAGGGACCGGCCTGGAGCCGGCGTGTGGAATGTGCCGGCTGCGATGCCGCTGCTCTCAGCCATACCTTGCTTCCTAAGCGAGCGTTTTGTTGGACGAGTTTTTCCCCAGGAAATAATAACATACTGAAGAATTGTGGTTTCCCGCTTCCCTTTTTTTGAAGCGCTGTCTTGTGTAGGTTTTTCTGATCGTCTTGTATTCTAAACAAAACCCATTGGAATCGATGCTGCCTTCTGTGGAAGTGCTGGGGAGTTTCCCCAGCTCCGCTGTGGAGATGCTCTGCCTTTTGTTCATGCCCAAAGCAACGTTTTGGCATGGGAAAAAATCAGATTTCACCCACCTGGCTTGGGTAGGCTGCGTGCGACTGGGTTTTATTCTGACTGTTTTTGAGTTTGTTCCCAGATCTTAAAGATACCCCTGGAACTGCAGAAAGCTGGAAGTGATTTGGATATTGACATGCAAATGAGGGTGTGATTCACCACAAGTAGCTCCTGCGTTTGTTGCCGAGAGCTTTCCTGCTGCATGCCCAAGTGATGGGAGCTTCTCCTCCTGTGCCTTCTCCATCACTTCTACAGGCTCCTTGCGGCCTCGCTGTTTTGTACCGTGGGAGGGACGGAATTAAATCCTATTTGTCTAGTAATTGTGGCTTGTCTGGAGACTGAGATCAGACACAGTCTGTTCACTTAACTGCTGCCTGACATATACTCCAGCTTTTTATGTGTGAGGAAAATCACCTGCAAAGCTCGGGTATTACAATGTGGGCAGGATTTGGGCAAGGTGTCTGAGGCATCTGTAAGCAACAGTAGAATCATGGAATCCATAAGGTTGGCAGGGACCTCTAGAGATCATCTAGTTCAAGCCCTCTGCACACACAGAGTCATCCAGAGCACAGGACCTGTGGCTGCGTCCAAACGGGTTTTGAGGATCTTCTCCAGAGAAGGAGCCTCCACAGCCTCGAGGAGCTTAGCGGAGCTCTTTGCTTTGCCCATGGCACACAGATAGCCCGCACTGCAGGGCGGTTGCAGGACTGTGCAGGGCAACAACCAGCACCCTCAGCACGAGGGGCGGCCACGGAGCTGGGGCCTCACTGGGGCCAACACGTCCCTCGTGTTGGGATGAAGCAGCAGGGCCTTTCCAGGGCGCTGGCTGCCCCTAGCCGGGCACCTCGCGGGGCTCAGGTGTGAGTAAAGGAGAGCAAGTCCCCTGTGAAGGGGCCCTTGGGGCAGGAGGGCGCCGTGGGGAAGCGCCTCGGGAGAGAGGTGCCATGAGAGAGGCTTGCCCGGGGCAGCGTCGCTGTGCAGCTGCACACGCAGCCGCAGGGCTGGCGCGGAGGGAAGAGCTGGCGCTGCAGCCGAGGCGCCCGGGCTGCCGGCCCCATCCAGCAGCACCAGCCACTGCAGGCACCAGAGGGGCTCTCGAGCGCTGTGTGTGCCTCGTGTCCAGGGAAAGATGCAGGAAATGCTGATTCCTGTTAGGGTAGGAAGACTGGCTCCCCATAATCACCTTGCATTAACAGGAAACTACCTACACTGTTAGTTGATTGCTTCAGAGATCTCCATTATTCTGGTACAAACGTTAAAACGTATCAGTTCTGGAACAGTTTTATAGCAAACTTCACCCTTGCGCAGGAGGCTGAATGGAATTGACTGCACTGTGCGTGTTTCTGAGGCTGCAGAGCTGCTCGTTCCTTGTCACAGGCTTTCTTCTTTCTCCTCTTGGTGGAAGTGACTTCCAGTTGAGGAGAGGTGGCATCGTGGTTCAGGCTGGACACTGCTGGGTGGGTGCGGAGGAATATTGGTGCAGTATGCCAGATTCGTTGTACTCTTTAACTGAAAATAAATGAAATGGGAAGCGTTGACCAGGCTTGGCAATTAAATGGGCAAACTCAAGGCTCGTGCAAGGGAAACAAGTAGGATGTTTGTACATCTTAAGATAGTCTTAAAAATCCTTAGCACTTCCAAGTATCAAAGGGAAGCAACTGTTTAACACTGCCTTGATTTTTATTTTGGGGAGCAAGAATAAGTGTCATGTTTGCACTTTATACTCTGCTCCTTGACCCTGTGGCCAGGTAGCTAGCTAGAATAACCCTCTAATTTAAAGCAGGTAGTATTGCAATTCTTCCATTGTGCTGAAGCCATTGATGAAATAAAATTTGGCCAGATTGTTTTTTTTTTCCCCTTCTCTGTATTTTTGCCCAATCCTTAAGTGCATGGAGACTCGGGTATATTTTGTGCACAAAATATACCCAACATTCATATCTCGTCTACGGAGGGTGTCCCACTGCTCCTGGGCTTTCTGGTGTTCGCCTCTAAGGCACCCCAGGGATTTGGTGTGTGTTGGTGTCACCACCCATGAGCTGCTTCTGTCTGTATCCCAAAATAAGAGTTGGGGAAGAAGAGTGAAGAGAAGCATCTAAAATCTTTGGTCCAGATCATCTGTGGTAGGAAGACTGGAAGAGGAGAGCAGACTTGTGCTTTAAACTGTGCTTTAATTTTAGATGGTGGTGATGAAGCTATGGGCTTCACTGATGAGTTGGTCTTATGGCTCTGCACCCCTCAGGTGCTCTGTGAGCATGAGTGTCCATGTGTGGCATGGCCCTTTGCTTTAATGATAAAGAGACTGGGAGATGCAGAAAATCGAGCGTCTTCAGCCTGTTCATGGTGTTTCGCTGTTGGATTTTGACTGGAAATGTGGAAGGAACAAACTATGGGGCTTGGATGGTCTTTTAGATCATTTGAGAAAGGCCTCTAAATCTTCAGACTGTGCAAGCTTCAAAAGCGTGTTCTTGACATTAAACTCAACAGTAGAATAATGTGGAAATTGGTGGGAAACACTTGAGCTGTTAGGCAAGATTCTGAGGAAAAGGTAAATGGAGACCAATGACCCAAACTCAACAAAGTTTTATTTGTGTTTGCTTCAGAGTAGCCCATTTCCTCCTGGGTAGCATTCAGTTAGGGCACAAATAAGGACTCTACGTGTTCAATTTCTTAGGATCTCAGTTGCAACCAAGATAAACTCGGGAGTTTTGGGGGGGCAACATTGGTGTTTATGCTCAGCTGGGAATTCAGCTGCTTGTGTCATAGTGTGGACCTGTTATCTCCGCGTGGACAGTGTCTGCTGAGGACACTTTGAGGGTGGCTAAAGAATACCTTTGGTCCTCTCATGTGCTCAACTAAGTTTGTTTTTGTATCGTGACCAGAATTGCTTTATCTAGGCCTTAATAAAATAATGTGCTTTGAGGATGCGCTCTTACGTAACGCTGAAGCTTGAGATAAGGGTGAGTTGCTTGTAGGCTTTTTTGATGCAAAGTGAATTTGTGGATGCAGCTGCTTTGAAGTTCTGTCACAAATGTACTTTGTGCTCCACTTTGGGCTTGCTTGAGGAAGAGCAATCCTTGTCTGAGCTGTTGCTGCCCAAAGCCCACAGGCCGGTGCCTGTCCATGTCGTGGCCCTTCGGGAGGAGGAGGTGGCTGTCGCTGAGGGGCAGGTTTGCTTTCTGCTCCTCAGAGCTGCAGAAAGCCCGGCGGGATCTCATCCTGGCTTTGAAGGATGTATTGCACCACGCTCACGTTTTTTAATATCATATTACCTTTTATTTGGTTGGAGTATCACGTGCCCTGACATAGCAGTTGTGTTCTAGGGGCTGGCCTGGGGCACATGGAAAAGTCTTTGAGGGGTTGCAGGACGGGAGCAGCCTAGGGGAGCTGGGAAGGGTCGAGGCTGCTCATGGGTTCGCTGTTTAAGATGCCGGTCTGCTCTGCGGCTCGAAAGCAGTTGCGATACCTGTAGGTTTCTGTGCCCTGAGAAAATAATTGTGGGTTGTTCTTGGTGAAGTTAGTTAGCAAGATAACCTTTCCCGTGAGTGGGGCTGATTCCTCTAAAGCCGGCCAGGATTCCTTGAGGAAAGTCGGTCCCTGCAGACAGTGCAGATTCCTGAGCATGGCTTTCCTTGCAGCTCCCAGGAGACATGGTAGCCTTGGGAGGAACCTGGAGCAGTTGCTCTGCAGCCCTGTGTGCTTGAGGGAGCTTTGAGGGAGCTCACCTCGTCCTGCAGCGCTGTCTCAGCTGGAACGGGCTGGTCCTCCTGCCTGTCCCTCCTTGGAGCTTCCATGTGCACAGCTACGGGAATGAGGAACGCTTAAAACAAGGAGCCCTCCCTGAGAGCCGTGGGGAGGAGGCCTGGGCCAGGCCTGGGGGCCTGGGGGTTCCTGCGTGTGGCGTGTGGGAGGAGATGCGCGTGGAAGAGCAGGAGGGGGAGATGGGGAGGCCACTGGGAGGCTCCTGGGAACAGTGCTCACCTGGTTGTGAATTGGGACCTGTGCTGGTGACCGTGGGGGCTTCCCGGATGAGCCAGGCTGGGCCTAACTTGGGTAACTTTGTTCATGGTGCCTGGCCCAGAGCCAGGCAGGTTGGTACCTCATGGCAAGGGAAGGCTTCTCCCTTGGAAAAGCAGGCAGTGTGGCAGCACAGACCTGATCTGATGGGTTTTCTGGGCATTATACAGCTTGCTACAGCACCCAAGTAGGATCCTGGATTTGATATTCCTGCATGAGCAGCAATGAGACTTTTTTTCCAGTGACATATGTCCTATTTCCCACTGGTAATTGTGCGTGACCCAAATACTGCAGCTTGCCAGTCAGTGATGCCATCACATCCATAACCAACGTGCTCCTCACAGCAAACAAGCCCGGGGCCAACACTGCCTGTTTGCTGTGGAAAACTTTCCATCTTAAGAATCCATTCCAGCTTCTTTATTTAACAGCGGAACTCCGACAATGTATTCACTAGCTCAGGCAAGCAGATTGCTGCCTTTAAACCCAAACAAAATGCAGACAGCTTATATTTTGAAAGCCTTTTTTTGCATGGTACGAATCATTTGTCCTAGTTACCAAAGGCCCCCTTCCCAGCGTGGGCCTGAGCCATACAATGAGATACGTCCATGTTTACTCTGCTGCTTCTCCGCTTAATAACATCCTCGCCCCGTTATTTTATCCCCGCTCTCCTCCCATTGTTAAGTAGCTTGAACCTGTCACGTTGAATAAATATCTGGATCTTGCCGGCCGGAGGAGCGCTCTGCACGGCCAAGCTGCCGCTTCCCAAGGTTGGAGCAGCCCGCTCCCGCTGCATTCCCATGCTTTCCCAGCACCCTGGCACTAAGCAGGAGCAGCCGGGCCCGTGGTCCTGGTTTAGCGGGAGCCTCGTGCCGGGGCTGGAGAGGGGAGTGCCGAGTGCCGGCTGCGCTCTCGCGGCGCCCTGTGTGTGCGAGTGCCCCTTGGAGCCGCGAAGCACCGGAGAGGAGCAGCTCTTGTGTAGGCGCCGCCTTGGGGCCCAGGGCCTCATCTGCTCCAACGAGAAATAACCGGGAGCTGCTGGATGGGCCCGGCTGCTGCTGCCGCCCGGGCGCTGCTCGAGGAGCTCGGTGGTGGAAACAACCTCTTGTGCTGACGCAGCCATCGCCTTGCGAAGAGAGCACGGAGCCGCGTTCTCTTCGGAAGCTGCTTGTTTGATTTCCAAACAGCGCGTTGAGAAGCCTCGGAGTAACATGCTAATTTAGGGAAATTAAAAAAAAAAAAAATGAGAGGGGGGAATCCAGCTGCATTGTAACTCCTGGAAAAGCTGGGAAATATCTGGAATACTGCAAGGGAAAGGACAAGAGAAGGGAGGGTAGCCCTGAGGATATGTGGTGACACAAGAGACGTGTTGGGAAGAGGCGGGAGCGCCGTTGTCCTTCTGCAGAGGGCTTTGCATCTTGAACCTGGCAAGTTTAGATAAATGTCGTGATGGTCCCAACAGATAAATGATAATTGGCCTCTAAGCTAGGAAATTAAAAGAAGTCCTAAGTTTTGGTAAAGTTGGGTTTTCACTACCTCGCTATAAATGTAGGTTGGTTCACAGGTTGACAGATCAAATAGCTGGGAATTCCTGTGTTTTGTAGGTTCCCGGGCTGTTTTTGCGTTTCGGAGTGCGCCCCTCCGGCACTGCTCTCCGGGCAGGCCGCACACCGTGGGGCTGCCCTCCCACAGCAGGACTAGGTCGAGCGTGCCGGTGCGGTTCTTGTCGTGCTGCTCTTTGCGCTGCGGATCTGCTGTGGCCTTGTTGGCTATTCCTGCTTTCCCACTTTGCTTCTGATGCGTTTCCCTGCAGCGCTGGTGAGCTGAAGGACGGGGCTCAAGGGGCTTAAATGTGCTCAACACCCCTGCTTTACATAAACGGTGCCAAACTGAAGCTGCCTCTTGCCAGTAACGCTAGTGGTGTTGCCTAATGCCGCTTCCATTGAAACCGCACAGGTCTTTGGGATTTTCTGATGGAGTTATCCCAAGAAGAGTTTGATGGGGGGTGGGAAGGGGCAGCCAAGTGGAGCCCGCAGCCCTCACCGAGTTTCCTGCCTGCTGTGGCCTCCACATTGTGCCCAGGGCGGCGAGGCACCAGCTATGTTGTGGAGCCCAGGACAGTGTGGAAGGGGACTTCACCTTTCCATAATGTGCCTAGGAGAAATAGACTTAAATAAGCAGAAAGAAAATATATGAATAACAACTTTAGCAGTGTCCTGGGCCATTGCTGCCTTGGAGGCGAAGGAGCAAGCAAGAAGAGTAGATCCAGCCCTATGGGTTTGGTCCTATCCAGGAGAGCTCTTCCCGTTCAGGGCTTTCACAGCTGGAACTGGCAGTGCCTCCATAGGGAGCTGCGTGCTCTAAAGGACGGGCTTCCCGAACGCCCTTTTTCCTCCTCCCAGTCTCTTGTCCGAGAGCTGCTGCTTGCACCGTTTTCACCTTTCAGTGGCTTCTGTAGCGGAAGAGGTAAGGGCTGGTCTGAGGCGTCTCAGGGGAGATTATATTTAGTTGGGAAGAAAATATCTGCTGTGGCTGTTTCCAAGAACTGTATCCCTGAGCCGCTGTGCTCAGGGGGTCTTTGGGGCAGCGCCTGGACAGGACTGCTAAGTTTGCAAAGGGATCCTGGGGCAGGTTCTGACTTTAGGCATTGGGTTGTGTTTGCTCCCGAGCGGCTTTTCCCTAAGGAGCTGGCTGGACACAGTTGCTCTGCTTGTAGCTTGCACGGAATGCTTCAAAACCGTGTTGTGTGCGCGCCCTGCCTCGGAAGTGGTGAATAAAGCCTGGAATCTGGGAGGCAGGAAAAGCCGGGGCTGGCGGCGTGCATTTCAAGTGGGGCTCCCGAGGCCCCGTGGGGCGCGTGTGGGGCACTGCGCCCTCCTCTGAGGGCCTTCCCTAAGGAACCCGTGCTCAGTTTGCCTGACGTGCGTCGAATCCTGCGCGGTGAAAACCACCAACGGGCTGGGAAGTGCCCTGGGAAGGGCTGCCTTTGTGTTTAGCCCTCTTCCAAACCTCCCTGTTGCCTCGTTTCAGAGCTCGTCTATGCTCTTAGTTTAAAATGGCTTTGTTATGTGGATTTGGCTGTTCAAAATGAGGTGAAGTTGAGACTCTGTTGCCAGTGTCTCCTTGAGCCTGGCCTGAGGAAAAGGAGTCGCTCAGTGAAGCGCAGAGCTTCTTCCAAGGCGACTCACATGTTTCAGGCCCTCTTTTCCAAGGCAAAGAGATGTCATTCAAGGCTGAGGTCACTTTAGGAAGCCGGTGGTGAATTCTGCCCTGTAAATAGTGACAATTAAATCAAAAGAACGGTGCATACAGGTAGGAGCTGCCTGTGCCGCGCAGCCCCTGCCCCTTGGGCTGGCCCATCTCCGGAGGGCCCTTCCAACCTCAGCCACCCTGTGATTCTTTTTGTCTGTTGTCACACGTGGTCTGTGTAGCTGCAGGAAATCTTTTGATACTTGAAATGCCAGAAAATTAGGTCATCTCTAAATCATTTCGCTTGACAGTACCATGTAACTCTTTCTGAATCATGGATACAAATAGCTCTGCTCTAAAGTAAAAATGTTACAGGTCTGGGGGTCACTCTGTCATTTTGTACCCAATGTGCTTCCTTTGCACAAAGTTAATAGCTTAAATGTAATTATATTTAATGCTTGCTTTGCTCCTGCTGCTCAAGTTCACTGGATAGGCCTTTATTTTGTTTCTGCATCGTTATGAGCAGAAATAAAGCACGGACAATCCACAGAGGACCGAAAACCAGCTTGCGAGGATAACACACCCATGACCTTTTCCTTCCCTTTCTTGCTGGGGTGGAGAGGAAGATATTTGGAAGCAAAATAGATTGTG
Organism: Nothura maculosa; assembly: GCA_032353885.1. Classification (NCBI taxonomy): domain Eukaryota; kingdom Metazoa; phylum Chordata; class Aves; order Tinamiformes; family Tinamidae; genus Nothura; species Nothura maculosa. Next base: position 480,323 of record JAUBOD010000981.1, on the reverse strand, counting down.
TCAAATAAAAATATCCTTTGGGAATCCTTCCCTTATCTCCAAGGAGGATAAAGAGGCAGAATAGCCCAAAAGAGGGTGTTTCAGGAGGATACAAAGCTTCTCACGTGCTGCTCTGAGCAAGCGCCTTCCCTGCGCACCCAGGGCCGCACTTGGCCTCATGGAGCTGCGTGGATCGCGTCGGAGCGGCACGGAGCCTTCGTAGCCTCGAGCCCAGCCTGCATGGGCGCTGGGGGAGCATTAGGGGAGCTTGGGCTGAACTCAGGGGAATAAGGTTTAAGCGGCGTTCTGTTGGACTCTGGAGCTCCCAGGGTTGTTTTTAGCACGGTCGCTTTCCTGCCAAGGCTGGAGTTACAAGCTTGCTGGGATTTATCATAGGCAGCTTCCTGACCTAAAGCTGGCTTTGGGAGCTCTAAATCAGACTGCAAGCTTGTAAAGCAGGGCCTTGCCCAGGCATCTTGTAGGGATTTCCCCCCTCTTTTTTTTTTTTCTTTTTTTTTTTTTGTGTGTAAAGCAGAAATGCTGGTCCTGTCCCAGATCCTTTGAGGACTTGGATATAGAGACAATGAGTTTGGAGATGACTCGGGTGGTCATTGATTCAGTTTAAAGAGGGATTGGGTAAAATATGGTCTTTTCTAAGTGTTTCTCCCCTGGCCTTTATAATAAAATTGTATACCGTGCACTCCCAGCTGATTCCCATGTGCTTCCAGTTACTTACAGGCTTTGTGGTGGTGAAGAGAAGCAGCAGCGTTAACCCTGCCCCGGGTGGGTGTGTGAGAAATCTGCTCTGCCCATTTCCGAGGCTGGAAGGGCACTGGGCAAGCGTTCCCTTCCACGTGTCTCCATGATACCCACCTCCCACTCCCCACTGCTTCCTTGTGCTCTAACTTAATGAAACCAGCTGCCTTCTCCTTGCCTTTGTTTTTCTCTGGAATTTCATCTGAACAGCAGAGGTTCAATATGAGCCATCTTTTATTGCCAGGTACTTTCGTGTGTTTGCAGATGAAGCTCATGTCTGTCAGCAGAGCCTTAGTTTTGTCATGCCAGTTAAAAAAATAAGCGAGGAAGGAGGTGTAGTTGTGTTGGAGACGGGTGGAAGGGCACGTGTGGTCCCTCCCGCCCCGACGCGGCGCTGTCCCGAGCTGGCAGCAGGCGCCCTAGGAACCTTTCGGAGGGGCCTCTTGCTCCTTCCTCTGCAAGAGGGGCAGCCGTGGGGTCACTCACCACTGCTGAGAGCGAAGCCACGAGAAGGGCCTGTTAGAGCATGGAAAGGAACCGGCTCTAGCTCTGGGCTCACAGGAGGCAAGGGGAGAATTGCCACCGAGGAGACCTCCTCCGTTGAAGTGCTCGCAGCTCACACCTGCTCCGTGCCCTTGCTGAGGTCCAAGCTGTTAACCAGAAAGCTGGTTCCTTACGGCTGAGAGCCCTGGCACAGGCTGCCCAGGGAGGCTGTGGAGTCTCCTTCTCTGGAGATCTTCCAAACCCGCCTGGATGCCGCCCTGTGCTCTGGGTGTCCCTGCTGGAGCAGGGGATTGGATGAGATGATCTCTAGAGGTCCCTTCCAACCTCAACCATCCTGTGTTTCTGCTGTTCTGTATTGCCTATGGAAACCCAAACACATATCTTGGCTGCTCCTGTGTGGAAAAGCCCCACGGCTGGGAAGCACGGGAGCCTGGCTCACAGGCTGCCTGGCCCCATGGAGTAGAAGGGGCCTGTGGGGACGCTGCCCTGGCCTAGCAAGGAAACCTGGTGCCAGTGGGGCCGAGCTGGGAGTGTTCGGTGTTCACGGCTGCGCCAGGCAGCGTGTCGGGTGATGGGTTTGTATCCAGCCTTCCTGCTTTCTCTTTATAGTGCTGGACTTGGGAGAGAATTGAGACTTGGGAGAGCGTCTGCTGTGTTGTTCCCTCTCAGAATGCTTTGGGATCTCTAAGCTAGACCTAACTGACATGTGCTAATTGTAGCTTTGCAACACCGTAGAAAACTGTATTGATAAAAACTGCTTATAAGATGAGTTTTATTAGAAAACTTACAGGTTTTCATCTATAAATAGATTGCCATATCAGCGTTATTATTATTATAGAAAATGTCACAGTCTGAAATGCTTTACCTTTGCAAAGATTTAGATGAGCATGTACTTTAGAAATGCTGTGGAGTTGCAGATCGTGTGTGTCTTGATGAAAGAGCAAGGGGAGCATTGCTGTACTGCTACTTGGACTGCGCTGAACTCACCAAACAGCTCGATCATCTTGTGATGAGCCAAGTCTCAGCCTAGAATACCTTGAAGGGGCAACGTTGGTGTTGATGTTTCATATGGAGCCGCCCTGGAGCGGGCGTGCAGAGCAGCGTTGGTGCTGCAGCCCTGCAAGCCGAGCTCTCCAGCTGCACTGAGGGGCTCCTTCTACGTGGGCTGCCCCGTGGTGCTGTGCTCAGGACAGGGCCCGTGCAGGGAGGATGGCCACGAGAGGAGCTTGTCGCGTGCGGAGGGTTCTGGTTGCTTTTCTTGGCAAAACTTAGTGCTTTTTATCTTCCTGTTGCAGTGCTAAGCTGTGCACATGAAACACTGCCAGGGGCTGCTGCCGTTCCCTCTCGCAGGTCCCAGGGGTTATTTGGAGCTTGGTCACTAGACTCCACGTGGAGCATCTCGCGCTGACACAATGGGAGAGCTGCCGTTGCCCTCCATGGAGCTCCCGGTGCCGTTTCGCTCTTGAATTCCAGCAGCACTGCGGCTGTGCCGTGGACGGTTGGTTAGCCCTGAGCTTTTGCCAGCACAGCGCTTGGCATTAGGGTAAATATCCTTTGGGATGCCAGGGATTTAACTGTGCTTGTAGCTCTACTGTGTCTCAGAAATGCACTAAGTAGGATTCAGTTGTGCAGGGCTTCCCAACATGGATGTGTTTCCAGGATGCTCTGCTGCAGGGGGGTTGAGATGGGGACAGCAGAGGGATAAATGATGCTGAGCAGTCACAGGGCCGTATCCTCCTGAAACCGCAGGGGTCCTTCTGCAAGTTTCTGCTGGTGGGTTTAGGGGTCTGGTCCCGTGTGTTAAATTCCTAGCTCTAATACTAGTGTGCACAACTGGAAGATTCTTTGGGAAGCTCCTGGGATTGTCTTTGTAAGGAGTAACATAAAATCTGTTGATGACGTCTTGTTTTGTGAACTATCCTCGTAAGGGATGTGATCAGGTTCTGGTGCAAGTCTTCTCAGTATTAGACTTATTCTGTGTTAAATTTACCTCCGGCAAAAATATCTGGCAGAAGATCACCCCAAGGTCTTCTTCAGCAGCTTTCTTAAATGAATCCCAAGCCCAAGGTGAGGAAGCTGCTGAGAGAGCCCTTCCTGGAGGCTCCAGGCTGATGCCATGTGCTGCTATTACTGTGTGACAGTTCAGGAGAGAGCAGATGCTTCCTCTTGATGGTTCTTTCTCCTCGCTGCCTTTGATATTTTTCCATGTAGCCGTGACAAGATTTTCCAAAGGAGTGGGCACTGATCCTGACTGCGGAAGGAAGGGAAGCGCTCTCCCCTGTACAAACTTCATCCAAACCGAGGTATTTGCACACAATTGCCAGCTCTTGGGCTGGGGCAGCACCTGTTTGGGGGCTGTTTGCCCTGCGCCTTCTGCTCAGTCACCGACAGCTTTTGCGGAAGCTTTTGACTTTATAGGTTGATTTCAGCTTTTGACACTAAAGCAAACGCAGCCACTTTCCCCTGATAAACATGTATTGCTTGATAGAAATGCTTGGCATTTTAAAAACATTCTTATCTGCACTATATTTTAATTATTTTTACCATATTAGAGTTTGTTTGTGGGAGTGGTGAAGCTTGTTAGAACAGAGTACAAGGAATAATCCAGTGATCAAAATCCAAACACTGTCTCAGTAGAGGGAAGATTAGAGGGACACTTTCTGCATCGTGAAATGCCTCTGAACCTTGTCTCCAAGAAGGATTTAATATACATGAAAGATAGAATTATTGCCATAAAACTAATAGATGGGTTTTATCACATCATCTCGTGATAATACTCCTCTTTAAGGAAGATCTTGGAAATTTGGAACATACCTTACAGTTACTAAAAACTTGCCCATCTGCCTGTTTTGTCTCGTGATGAATGTGTCTTTAAAGGACAGGCTGGGGTAGCCCAATTCTATAAAATCCAGCTTTTATGGTCTAATTGTATTCCCCAATGAAAAGATAAGCCCTCAAGTATTAGAATGTAACCTGCTAATCTGCAGAGGAAATAACCACTTCCAGCCTTTCTCCAGCCCCCAAATTAAAATCCAATGCAGCAAAAGGAGGAGTTTAATGAGTAAAGTCTCCTCTCATAGTTATGTGCCCACAAAACGAGCCCAATGGGACCTTGAGCCCTTGCTCAGCAGAGCGGTGTGGAATCAATCAGCCTTGCAGGAACCTTGAAGGCTCTAAGCAGACATGAACGTAAAGCTACCAGAGCTGTTTTTGGAAGAGGACGGCTCACCAGGTAAAGTGTGACTTGGTTATCTTGTAAAAGCTGCTTCTCTTGCTGCCAGGAACTACAAGACTAGGTCACAGAATCGCACAGAATGGTTGAGGTTGGAAGGGACCTCCAGAGATCATCTAGTCCAATCTTCCTGCTCCAGCAGGGACACCCAGAGCACAGGGCACAGGGCGGCATCCAGGCGGGTTTGGAAGATCTCCAGAGAAGGAGACTCCACAGCCTCCCTGGGCAGCCTATTCTACTGCTCTGACCCTCACGGAGAAGAAGTTCTTCCACATGTGGAGATGGAGACCAAGATCAATCCTTGGTCTTAGCTAGCTGTGTGAACAGGCAATTCTGAGCCTTTCTTAAATTATGATGGTGTAGTAACCTACCTGAAACTGTTTTGTTGCTGTTCTTCTAATAATAATGTAACTGCAGGTCAGCTTTCCTCGTGAGTCTAAAGGCAAATGTGAGCTGTACTGCAACTTCACAATCATGTTACTTACTTACATACTTACTTATGTGTCTTTTCCTGTGGCTTTTGCCTGGCTCCAGGTTTTTATCCAACTTACTGCTTTATTTTTATGCATTTCATTGCGTTGAGGCCTTGCCTGGAGCCAGCACTGCCGTCCTTGCTCTGACACAAAGGCAGGAGGACGCTGCTGCAGGCAACCAAGGCGCTTCCGAAGTATCCAGGGCTGCTTCTCTGGATTTAGCCAAGGAGCTTGGGCAAGAGCAGAGCCAGGCCGGGGCTCCAGGCCTCAGCAGCGACGATTCCCCCCAGGACTGGCTCCCGATGGGGGCCAGGATGGCCAGGGCTCGCGGCCTATGCTCGGTCTGCTCTCCATGCCGAGCCCCTCATCTCGCCAGTGCCTTTGGGGTCCCAGGGAAACCCCAGATCCAGAGCAGCCCCTGCTGCCCGTGGAGGCCTGGGGCTGGATTGGGGAGAGCAGCCACTGCCAGGGCTTGGTGCGACACAGAGGCCGAGGGCTGGCAGAGCCTCGACCGCTGCAGCTGGGAAAGGGTGGCCCTGAGCTAGGCCCAGCAGAACAGAGTTGCGACGTCACTCCTGAAAATCCTCACACGTGGAGACTATTCCCACTGAATGCATCCCACAATGGGCTCTATGTGTGTGCTCTTGAGCAGCGTATCCAGGTGTCGTTGTTATTCCTGGCTCCTCCCGAGGCCGCCCTGGGAGGGCCGAGTTTCAGGTTAGCCAGGCTGCCTGTGTCACGCAGGCCCCAGAGAAGGGCTAGTTTTCATTCTGTCAGGCCAATATTAGTAATTAAGAAAAAAATATTAAATTGAAACCCACTGCTCAGAAGTGAGCCATGTTTCCTGTACCAACACTTTCTCCCTCTCTTATTTTGGTAGTGTCTTAAGTGACTCTTTTCAGCCAGTCTTTATTGGCTGTACTTTCCAAACAGGATGGAATAATAAGTACTTGTAACTTAATCAGCTTTATAACTGCAAAGTGGGTTTTTTTTTCCAAATACTTTTATGTCCCATAATGAGCTAGTCCCCTATAACTCCTCACAGTAACGTCTTCCATATGCCTTCTGTTGCGAGGATAAGAGCTTTATTCCAGAGTCCAAAGGAATTTACTGTGTGTACCAATACGGCCTGGGGTCTTTGCTCCAGGCGGGACGGCAGCACGTTGGGTACCTGAACCTTCTGCAAGGGGCTTGTGGGGAGGCCTTGGCAGGACCTCCTATGGATCCTTCCGGATCCTAGAGAAGGATCAATGAGTGTCCTGTCCATGCTTCCAGTTGAGGGCCATGTGTTCCTGGTCTACACAACACTCCTGGCTTTTAAGTCCTGCTTTTCTCAGTGTCCTTGTTCTAAAAACCACTGACTTTCCCCGAAGCCTTAAGGCAGACTAGACGTGCAAGGAGCCGAGCCATGAACGTCAAGGCAGCCGAGTGAATGGTCTGCTCCTCCAGGTATCTCCTCAAGGCACCTCCTGCAGTGCCTCACGTAGAGCAGGAGTCCTACTGTGGATGTGCTCGGCTGCTGGGGCCCTGCAGGATGGACAAACACCCTCTTGGTGGGTCCTTGCTGAAGCACCCGGCCTGCTCGGGCTGGGTTTAACGCTTGGAGAACACTCTCTGGGGTGCAGCCCTTCCACGTGTTCTGGTGTACTCACCTCTGTCCTGAGCAGTGATTATCCCCAGCTTTTGGGAAAGATTGGAATTCGCCTTTCAGGTCACAAAGGGTCAGAGTTACCTTTGTATCTGCAGCACTCTCAGCTTCAAAATAATATCACAAACCTCTGTGAAAACTCATGTGCTCCCTTTGGGTACAGTAAAAACTGAAGGCAAAACGTGAGTGTGAGTCTCGCTTATCTGGCAAGCGCAAATGGGAAGTCTATGAGACGGCTGGAGGGAGGTATTTTCAGAAGGGCTGATCCCTTTGCTGAAAATAGTATTTTCGCCAGCACTGGTTCATTTCCCTCAGCAGGGGAGACGCTGGAGTCTATTTTGCTGGAGATGCTCTGATCAGCCAAGGATTTGTGCTCTTCGTTGCCTCTGGATCCTTGGCTGGAGTGGTTCTGATGACGCTGTCCTCATCCCACTCCGCTCTGCAAAACAAGCTGGGCACTGGCATTGCTCCAGGCGCTTCCTCATTCGGTCCCAGCCATGGAGGCAGGAGCAGCAGCAGCCCCGGGATCCCTTTGCGCCGCGTCTGTGTCCCAGTGCCTCTGGAGCCGGCTCCAGAGGCTTCTCCATGGCTTTCTGCTCTCCCGCTAGCGCCTGGCTGAGCCCTGCCAAGCCTCACTCTGCCTGAGCTTGTCCTCCAGCAAACAGGGCCACTTCCTGGTGGGCAGCAAAGTGTCTGCACCACTGCGGGGATTGAGGGATCTGGTTCTGCTGTTAGTTGATATGTCCTTGAATAACTGTTTTTAAACTCAAAATAAGCCATTGGCTTCTTCTGTTTGACTTTCTCTCTTGCATAACAATAGTGTTGTGATATTCTTAAATATCAAGGGTAGCAATCCTTTAGTGGGAAGAAAACTGAATTACATGTGAGCAGATTGTCTTTCAGGCAATGGGAAACGATCTTGCTTAAAACGTTGCTTCTGAGCTGAAGCTATCCATAGTCCTAACAACTGTTGTTCCTACAGCCAGACCTTGGGCATTTATGAGACCCTTCTTAGTCCATCACAGAGGTGTTACCACTGCGTTGAGCAGGTAGCGCTCTGTGGGCCCGAGCTGGGTAAAACATCAGTTACTTTGCAACCACGTTCTTCCTCTTCAGGACACAGAGCTGGGTTCAGCCTCTGGACTGGGTGGGTGGCTGCTGGGTTCCTGCTCTTAGTGACTCGTGTTGGGCGCTGCCCGTCCCATAGCTGGAGGCCCAGCACGCACGGTGCCTGCTCTCCCTTGCACTCCTTGCCGGGCTTGAGAGAAGTGCTCATCCACAGCCTCTGTTGTTGGAGGTGAACTTGCTTGGCAGTGAAATTACTGCTTTCTTGAGGCGCCTGGGGTTTGGGGATTATATTTTAATAAATGCTGCAAGTTCCCTGTAGGCATTAAAGTCTGTGTCTTTTAGCTTCGGGCGCCAGTAGCGTTGCTGCATATCCACCCTAGCAGGCAGGGGTAGCCCCCGTGCCAGCGTTTATTAGAGCAGAGCGGCGCTCGAGGCAGCTGTGCCAGAGCTTGGAGCTCCAGAGCCACAGGAACGTTCCCGAAGGCTGCGCTGAAAGGCAAGGGCAGTCTGGCACGGGCTCTGGGGAGAGTGCCCTGTCCTCGGTTGGGAAACGGGAAGGAAGGAGCAGGTGCTCTGAGGCAAATGCGAGGAGCAGCACTGGCCTGGAGGTGCTGTGCAGTGCTGGTCAGTGCCTTGGTTTAACTGGCCCTGGTCTGGAAGAGCTGGGTTAGAAGAGACGTTCAATCTGCTCTTCTGCACTCTGAGGCTGTTAGCAATTCTTTGCTTTTGAATGACCTCTGTGAAACCCCTCGCTGGTCTCTACCTTGGGTGCCATGATCGGGAATCTGCATGGAGGTGACGCAGCCTTCAGTTCCTCCCCAAGGGGACCTCCCTCTCAGAGCTTCACTGCCTCCGACGCTCCTCCAGAAACAGTGCCCAGGTCACCCTCAGTGCGGTTCCCTCTGCTCTCCGGCTGCAGAACTCTAGGGTGTTTGGGCAGGGACAAGCAAGCTGGGCTATTCCCATTTATGTCCTGAAAGAACACGGTCCTGTAGGAATAGAGGCAGGAGGCTGGCAACATGGTGAAGACAAGTGTCTTTATAAAGGTTGCCTCTGTAGAAAGCACCATTCCATTAGACTCTGAGCCATTTAGAGCTGAGTCTTTTTAACAGTTTTAATCTAATTGTAGATTTAATAATTGAATTATTATAGAGAGAATTTGCTGTAATGTGGACTAAATTACTTCATTTTTTCTGAAGCTCAAGTTGGACTGAGACAGAGTCAGCTGGAGGTTTCCTCTCGGTTGTCTCTGTTGAGGTTCTAGTTCTGGGCACCTCCTCTGCTGTGGGGTTTGAACTGAACAGGGCAGGCTGGAGGGAGTGGGAACTGCTCAGCATGGGAAGCTCTGAATAAGCTGTTCAACCACGGCCTTAATGATGGCAGGGAAGGGGGCAATGAAATGGGTGGATATGAGTGAACCTACAGGAGCAGCTCCCTCCCTCCGGCTGTTAGCCCAGGGAGAGCAGGTGCCCAGCAGGAGGGCACCTTGCCGGGCCCCACGCTGTGGGGATGAGCGCCGCGCTGGCAGATCCCACGGGGAATCCTGCTGTTGTGGGAGCTCTGCGGCCGGGCAGCTTGCGGGAGGGCAGCAGAGATGCCTTGTGCTAAAGTCGGGGCTTTTGTTTCCCTTTCAGGAAAGCCCCACAGCACTGGCAGCTCCGAACGGATTCAGCTCTCAGGAATGTACAACGTTCGGAAAGGGAAGATACACTTGCCAGTCAACAGATGGACGAGACGCCAAGCCATCCTGTGTGGAACGTGTCTGATCGTCTCCTCGGTGAAAGAGAGCCAGACTGGCAAGATGCACGTCCTCCCTTTAATCGGTGGCAAAGTAAGATCTTGGTTTTAGCCCTGCTTGCTGAATCCCTGTCTCTCTACGCAGAGAAGATCGTGTTCAGTTATCATGGATTTTTCCCCCCTAAAAAAAAGCTGCTTCTGCAGGTGGCATCATCAGGGCAAATAACTGACTTGAGTAGTCAGCTTCCTACTTAACTATTTATAAAGTCTGGGCTGCAATGTTAGAGAGCAGCGATGGCAGCACATTGTCTCCTATGGATCACAGTCTCTCTTTCTTCAGTGCGGTGATAAATATTTCATATGTGCATTCGTACACAGCTAAATGCTCCTTACGTCTGTGTTGTGTGTGACCTATGGCATGCCTCTTTGCCCAGTTTTTAGCCATGCTATGTTGCTCTAAAGATTTGCAAACTAACATAAAAGAAACCTCAGAACTAAAGAGTTCAAAGGTCTATTCTGTGAACGTCTGTATTTTAAAAATTTTTGTTTGATGGTTGCTTTGAGCATTCAGCATTGGGAGTAGTGTTCTAATGCAGGTGAAGAGCAGCAGACCTTTTTATTTTTGAAAAGCTGAGGCTGGATTATTTCTGTTTAATCACCTCTGTGAAACTTTAGTGAAAACTAACCATCAGCAATTTTAGCTTAAGTATGGATTCAGATCACTATAACCAGGTTAGTTGCCCACAGTGATGGGGAAAGAATCCATTTTACTCTCTCAGCCTCAGGTTAAATTTACACCTAGAATAATGTTATTTTACTTGGCGTTTTGATAAGCTTTATACTTAGGAGTCATTTGGAGAAAGACAAGCTTTGTAATTCCTGGGGTTTATTCATTAATCATGAAACTGTTATGGTTGGACAAGACCCTTGAGGTCATTGAGTCCAAGTGCAAGCCCCTCAACACCCTGCCTGCTAACCCTGTCCCTAAGCGCCTCATCTGCGTCAGCACTGCCAGGCATGGAGACTGCACCACTGCCCTGGGCAGCCTGTTCCACTGCAATGAAACCATTCCCTGCTCCTAGGAGTTTTGTCCATCCGTTTCTACGGTTCTTCACGTGGCTCCTAACCCTTTCCTGGAGACACTGAAGTGGAGCCTGTGTCCTCTCTCGTAGCACCTCTGTGCACATGCTCTGCCCACAAATGGCGTTTCTGGCTGCTGCGTGTTGGAAAGGGCCTCTTAGGCCTTCTCTTTAAGATAAAAAAAGATTTTTTTTTTTTTTTAAGAAGGGTGCTATGCCTTTTCATAAAAACCTCCCATGGACGTTCCAAGTTGCTATTCTGGCACAAAAATGCCTCCTGTAATGTAAAACATGCAGACTGCTAAACTGGAAGTTGACAGCAAATTCCAGAAGAAAAGGAGAATCGAGCTGGGGTAAAACATACCGGGGGCTTCTGCTCACAAAGCTGGGCTTGGAGGATGCTTGGCCCAGACCTAAGAGCTTTCACAATCATCACTGCAAAAGCCCTTCTTGCCGAGCCCCGCAGCTGCGCCGCGCTTCCCGCCACCGGCACCATGAGCTGTGTGGGCCCCGGCGCACGCGGCAGCACGACCCTGTGTTCTGGGCTGGGCTTCAGCAAGCTGGGACGTGCCAGAAAATTCATTTGGGGTCTATGGGCAATATTTTGCTAAGCCTGTTTTTAGTAGTCAGGAGTAAAAATTATGCTCCGTTAGGTCGTTTCAAGCCAGCTTTAAATGTCTTTCCCTAGGAAACCAGTTATGATTCTCAGTCTCTCTTAAAATGTTGCTGTTCTTGGTGTTTTCTTTCTTCATTAAACTTGGCAGTCTCTTCGGGTCTTGCATATCTTAGCAAAGGGTGAGCAAAAAGAAGGTTGCAAATGCCTGGAACAGAAAAAGGAAACACATCCAGAGGGCCTCTAAGCATTGGAAAATAGCAGCACCAGACCTATTTTCTTTTTATTTCAGTCTTACCAGCAGCTATCAGCTCAGGATGGCATTCCTGCCAAATGTGTCTCTGCCTGCAGCAGGGAACGGCAGCCTCAGGTTCGCTCTGCACGTGGGACTTGAGGCCACGTCACGTGCATGGGAGGTTTTTCTTCTAGCCATAACGTCTGTGTCATTTTTAACAGATTTTGTAGCATTCTTGAAAACAGAGGGGAGAAGTTCTGGTAAGCTGCTTTCAGGTGCTCTGCTTCCTTGCTTAGCTGGGCTTGGAGAATATCTGACACTCGGCTTGAGTATTGAGAGCGATAGTAGCTCCCTCGTAGAGCTCCTTCGGGGCATGTTTTAACTTTGCCCTGTGGGCTTCTGCAGAGAACTGCTGAGTCTTAGTCACTCACTGTTTTGTGCCTTTGCTGCAGGTGGAAGAAGTGAAAAAGCACCAGCACTGTTTGGCATTTAGCTCCTCTGGACCTCAAAGCCAGACCTACTACATCTGCTTCGATAACTTCACCGAGTACTTGCGATGGCTTCGACAAGCGTCAAAGGTGAGAGCAACCCTGAGTCCTGACTTGCTCTGCCCTGCAGTGGCCCTGGAGCGATGGGTGGAGTGAGATCAGGGGAGGAGAGATGGAGGGCAGTGTGACTGTCACACTGCAGTTCAAAAAGCTTTGTTTCAGTGTGAGTAAAACCTGAAATAGCATAAGAATGTTTTAGTTAATCTCCTGCACAGAGCCCAAAGACCAAATGGTTAGAGTAAGAAATTGTTTTCTATTGGAAATGTTGCTCAATTTCTCTTTAGTTTCATAACTGATTCTTTTTATCCGATCATTTGTATTAATTAGTAAAGTGTTCCTAAACTAAATTTTATACTATATTTAAAGCTGTTTACAGTTTTAACTGTACTGTGTACAGCTGTACTGTGTTTACAATGAGAATTTATGTCCTCTGTTACGTTCATTTGACTTTTTAGTCCCATTTTATGTTGCTTAGATGTTGTTTTCTGCACTTATCTCTCATGCTTTAATCCTCGCTGCCTTTCATGATAAATTTTCCTGAATCGTTTCATGCATCTTGAACCACTGACTTGTTTTATTTGACTACAAAACTCCTGTTGTGCGGGAAGCGCTGCCTCCAGAGGCTTTGACACTGGCTGAATAAAGAGCAGTGGAACGCGTGAGGCAAACAGGGTGAAACAAAGAACTTCACAAGGGGACACAAATGGTCAGCGAGTGCCCCTGAAGGGCTGGCAGAGCGAGGCCGTTCTGTGCCATGCTGTGCTGCTCTCCCTCGCTGCTTCACCCCAATGACACCAGCGCTGGGAAGAGAGCCAGTGTGAGAGCCTGGCCCCATGGAGCCATGGGGCTTTCCATGTCTCTTAGGTATGAGCAGAAAGGAGCTACATGGATTAAACTGCCTTTTCAGACCCTCGTGGCTGAGGAAGCTTGCTATACTCGTTATTTTTGGTAAAATGTACATCATGGAAGAAACGATGCCTAGTCTTCCCCATTTTTCCGCTCGTGTTCGTTCTTGTAGTACAAGAACTGAGGTTAAGCATTAGGGGTTCATGGCTCTTGAGGAGGGCACGCTGCTGTTTCAGGCTGCTTTTTGAGGGTGTGTGTTTCTGTCCTCAGGCTGGAAGCTGGACACGGGCAGTACTGGGTGCAAGGCAGCTGTGTGGGAAGTGCCGGGCAGTAACACTGGTTTTAGAGACTAGAAACAGAGGAAACGCTGCTGAAGCTCCGGTTTCCTCCAGCGGATGCTCTCCTTGTGCCAGTGCTTAACTGCGAGCTGGATTGCTCACCGTGAGCCTGTGCGAGAGAGGGGAGAAAGTGTCAGGATCAGCTCAGGAGCTCGGGTGGAAAAGGAAAGGAACAGCACTTGGTGTGAAATAGCTTGCCTCAGGTTTGGCCCACTGAGACACTACTGCAATGCCCCTGGAGCAGGTGAAATGCTCCAGTTAGCCAAGCAAATACTGCATGAGGCTTTGTAGCCTTGATAGCAGATTGAGGATGGAAGATGTTACGGCTCTCCCACTGTGACCTTTGTTAAGGGCTTGGTCGTGTGTTCCTTATGGATTGATTGTTTTACATGTGAAATGATGGTAGGCTGTATAATGCCTGCAGCTTTCTGAATTATCATGAATAACAGCTAATTTATTCTAAGCTGAGTTGTGCAACAGTGTTTGTTTTGAAGTTGGCAGCTGCACTAACTCGGTCATGGCCAGTGCTCGTTTTGTTTCTGCAGTTCTAGGTGCTCTTGGCCTGGGCTCCTGAAAACTGGGCTCTGCTGCTTACTTAGGCCAGAGGAGAGCACCGGTAAAATATTTCTTTAAAATTTCTCACTTCAGTTTTCAACTGAAAATTTTGTTGTGTCTGTCTTGTGTATACTTCAAAAGAGCTGGAAGCTGATGTTATTCCAGCTTTAAATAGCAAGCCTAATCTTGAAAGGAGCCTTTGCAGAGAATGCTCGCTCTGCACTCCTCCTCCCCACAGAATATTGGCAATGACAGCTTCTTCAGTAGTGTTCCAGAATGAGATGAATCCCAAAGCATCATCTCTACAATAAATAAAAGTATGCTGGGGGAAAGATTTTAATTCATATTTGCAAGGGCTTGGACTCAGTTTAATTAAAGTGGAGACCTCTCGTATAATCTGATTCATTCTCACAGTCGAGTATGTCCTGGGCAAGGCTGCTGTCAGGCACTGCCCTCATGGACTTGTTGGGAGGCGGGTGAGTAGGTTTTGGGTTGGTTTTCTTGTGCTTCTCTGTGTGCCTTGAGGTGCCCAGTCGTTCACAGCACTGACTGGAATTGTTGCACAAATGCTGACCTAGATATTGAACTTGTTGGTGACATACTTATTCCAAATAGGTCACTTTTAGATATGCTGATTTAGCCTCAAACAGAATATTTTTAAAAGCTGGCAATGTGGCTTCTTCGTTAATATTGATAGTTTGCTACAGCACCATGGTTGTTTTTTTTTCCTCCCTTTTAATTTTGAAATCCTGGAGACCTAATTAAGTGCGGCTCGGAAGGAGAGGAGCAACAGCAGCAGCAGCAACAACAACAAACTTGGTCCTTTGTGATCTGAGGCGTTGGGTCTCCTGCCAGACGCTGCCAATCAGCTTGGGCAGCCGGGGAGAGGGAAGCGAAAGGGGGGCCTCGACCCTGGGTTTTGCCTGCCCGAAGGTGCCCTCATGGTGCTGGGACCCACACAGCCCCTCACAGGGGGGTCCTGAGCTGACTGTGTGAGCAGCAGCTGCAGGGGGGCATTTGAGAGAACCAAGTTCTCTATCCCTTTGGTGAAGAAGAGGGGGGGGTTATGTATAGATGTAACCAAGTGGGGGAGCTGGTTCTTCCTGGGTTTGTGTTTAGGGTGAAACTGAGCCTGGAGCGGCCCCACTGAGCTGAGTGATTAAGGGCTGCGTTGTTCAAATGGGGATGTGTTACAGGGTTTTATCTTCTTGGAAATACAGCCCTGAGATGCACCTTGAGGTGGGCTGCTGGACTCCATGGCTGGTTTGGAAGAGCAGGAGCTGCCCTGAGAGCTTGTTGCAATGATCATGACCTGCAGGAGTATGTTCAATTCAGTGGGGCGGGTAGAGAGAGGTGATGAGATCCAGGGACTAAGTAATGCAGGACTGCCCTGTGTGGGCCCTGTGCTTGCCCAGCACACACAGGTAGGTCTTCATGTGCAGCTGTACCCCTCAGCGTGTGTACACACTTACGCACATACACACTGAGGTATAAATATACATCTAGAAGAAACTAGGGCCCTGTTCTTCATGTGACACTTCCCAGAGTGAGCTGTGTAGTTGTTAACTGCAGCAATTGCATGTTTGGATGGGGGCAGGAAAAAAACTGTGTGGGGCTTGAATACCTGGGTGTGTTCATACCTGTGCACAAAAATAGAATCTTCCTGCATAAAATAAGAGGAATTTCTAAAAGTGACCTGTGGTGGAGAAACTACCAGATTTTCCCTCCCTGCTCCAGGCACCTTTGCCTTGAGGTCTGTGGAGGAGGAGGAGGGTGTGGTATTGTGGGCAGTCATAGCCTGCTACTAAAAAGGACAAATCGGGATGTGAATGTTGGAATGATCGGAATGAAACAACATTTCTGTTTACAAGGGGCTGCAAATAAGAGTGTCATTTTCAAGGCTTGTGGCCATGCTGCTCTATTGGGTTTATTCCTTCCTCATTAGAGCAGAGCCCTTGGTGTATAGCTGTTTGTAACATTGAACTTGTGGAAAATGACTAGTTTATACTGTACAATTAAGAGGTGCATGAGCATCTGCCACAGTGTGCTCCATCCTCCTTGCATTTGTGTGCAGACCTGTGAGAAGCAGCAATATTGAGGTAGCCTCTCAGAGCTTCGTGGCTCTGAGGCCAACCCGAGCGCTCTCCAGCTGTCTCTTTGATACAGAGTTTCAGGGTTGTGTTTGGAGAATATGCTGCTTGGTCTGCATCTGACGAGTGTGAAGAGGAGGCGAGTGATGGATGCCTCTAATAATCAGGGTTTATTTCTACTGAGGAAAAATGACCTGGGTTCTGCCTGAGCGTTTGTGCGGATAACTCGGTCTTTATGCTGCGTACTCCTGCTGGGCTCGCCCAGCCAGCTGAAGGGCTCAGCTGCACGTTCAGCCTTCGGAGAGGAAAGCTTTGGCTTTGCAGAGCCGATCAAAGCTCGGGCAAAGGAAGCTCCAGGCCCCTCTCTGGTGGCTACGGAGCCCTCGGTGCCCCCTGCCTCGGCTTGCCCGCTGCACCCCGACCCGGCTCTGGGCCTTTTAGGGGGGATCCTGGGCCCAGCCGCGCTGCTGCCGTGGGAGTCCGGCTGCCAGGGAACGTGATGAGCGCCCCACAGCTTCCCCTGGAAGTGCCAGGGTCTGCACCAACGGGTGCTGCTCCCAACAAGCTCCAAATGCTGCTCCTTCCTTTCATGCCCCCTCTCTGCTCCTAAGCCTTGCCAGCAGCACAGAACTATTGGTAAGGGAGGGAAAAACATAGGCAAATAAACTCTCTTTTTCACAAGCTGTTATTTATTAAAAGGCCTTCCTGATATCTTCTTAGGGTCTTCTTTATCTTCTCTTCTGGTTTCAGTTCAGTCTCCTAAGCAATGTATATCTCTTTTCTGGAGGGAAAATTTAGAAAACTTTACCTTAATTTCCATTAGATCTAAATTCATAGACATGTCTTTTTTTCTTGCTTTTACCTTAGGTTGTAACTGACTGTTAGAAATTCTATGGGAAACTGTTGTATGCAGCAAGCAGACTGGTGCCAGGACTAATTTCTGATGTTTCCTCAGAACCTGTAGTCTTATTCTGCACAATTAAACTCTGTGTGAGTGTTGGGACTGGGTGGGAGGTCAGGGAAGTGCTGGCCTTGGAAAGGGTGACCATGCCCTAGCTGGTCTGGATCCTGCTTTGCTGGTGTTTGGAGCCTTGGAGGTGAGTCCAAGTGCTAGTTCAGCCCAGAAGGCAGTATGGTATAATGCTAGCAGGGGTGACATCCTTGGAAAAGAGCTTTAATCCAATCTAAGGCATTACAAAGACCTTGCTTTCTTTGAGAATGACAAATATCCAGGTTTCCTCAAGTGTCTGAAGCTGAATATCATTGACTTGTTGGGAACTGTTGCTTCACCTTTTCTTCTTGAGGGAAGGCAAGAAGGTTCTCTCACTCCATAGTGTTTTTTTCTGATCTGGCCTTTACTTACGGGAAGCTTGGTGACTTCAAGTTTAGTAGGCGGAAACCATTTTTCCCTATAGTGCCCCAAATGGGCAATACTGAAATACTGCTTCTCTAAAAGCAGGTTCCTAAAAATAAGCCACAGCTTCCTCCTAGCAGTGATTACAAGGACTCTAATAAATGAAAACTCCAGCTTCCATACCAAACCTGGCTTCCTTTTCTGCACATTTCAGTGTCTTTCATGCTTGGTCCCTCTTGGAGCTGCAGTGAGTGATACCTGGGCTGCTTGGTGTGGGTGGTTCCTTGTCAGCTCAAGCCTGACAACAGAAGAAGGGACAAAGCAAAGCTGAGGCCAGTTTTGTCTCTCTCTTAGGTATAAAACTTAGGTGTCCCACTCTCCCTGCACAGCTTCCTCTCTTGTGCCCTCGGTTGTGAGGGTTTAGTTCACATTTCAGGAATGAAGCTCTGTCTGCTCTGTGTCTCCTCATAATTCATCTGTGAAGCTTTTGAGTTTAATTCAGCTGGTTAGTTTTCCACATTAAAATAACTCTGCTGACTCCAAAGGGTGTAATTAGCAACTTAAACTTTTCCTTTAATTTCTGTTCTAGCCAAGCTCAACCTTCACTATTTTAACTTCTGTGCTCACTGGAATTTAGTGAATCTGTAGTCCTTGATTTGGACTTGCTGCATTTAGCTAATAATACAGGTGATCATTCAGCTGATAATTTAGCTGAGCCCTTAAGTCAGGTTCTGATTCTGGCTGAATTTGTGCAGGTCTCACATGAATACAGGATAGCATAAGCCTGTCTTACAGCTAACAGCTCCAGGAGAGGTTGCAGATGTTACCTTTTAAAATGCCCCCATTCCTGGTGGATGCCCAAATCCGCTCCGATGGAGAGAGGGGTAGGAGCGAGCAGCAAAGTAGCTGCTCAAGGTGCCGGGATAGAGAAGATGCCATGAGGCTGCAGGAGAGTGCAAGAAAGGACCGGAGCACTGAGAGCTTTTCCGACCCAAAGTCTACAAACCAGGGAGCTGGTGGTACTTTTCCTAAGAAACCTTTTTATGAGGATGAAAAAAGGAGTTATTTCTCAATTTTTGAGAGATTGTCACCTCCAACATTTATTGGAGTGAATAGTAGATTATTTTTAGTAAAGCTGTTTCAAAGATGTTACCTGCTGCCATCAAACAGGGCTTCACATGCCTGTGTTGTTCCATGTTACTTAAATTAACATACATTTTATAAGTTAAATGCTGCAGATCCTGCCTCGGAGCTGCCTCGTAAGGCTGAGCCTTGCAGGGATCCTACCTGCGTGGCCATGCTGAGGTGAGTGCCGACAATGCAGCAGTGTTGGGCTGGTGCAGGATGGCCCGTGAGATGCCGGTGGTGCAGCTGGTGTCACTGCATGGGCCCTGCGAGTGAGCACCCTGCCCAGGAGGGAGCCCGGAGCACCCTGCTCTGGGCTGACTTTGGCTGTACAGCTCCAAGCACTTCCAGGTGTTGGGTGGCTGATGTCACCTTTTGGACAAATTCTTGCTTTCAGGCAAGAATGGGACACTGTCTTGCCTAACTATGGCAATTCCCTTTAAATTTTTACCACAGAGGGCAAGTATCTAACTGCTGCTTTGGCATCTTTGTGGGTGTCTGCACCCCTTGTCCCATTTGTTACTGCTTCTATTGGTTACATTGCTGCAGCTCTGAATAAAAGCCATGAATAAAAAGCTACATAAATCTAAAAGCTACGTAGCTTTAAGTCTTTGGCACTACAGGATGATTCAACCATACAACAGACTGATTGAGTTTGGAAGGGACCTCTAGAGATCACCTAGTCCAACCCCCTGCTCCAGCAGGGACACCCAGAGCACGGGGCACAGGGCAGCATCCAGGCGGGTTTGGAAGATCT
>JAUBOD010000981.1:435302-459704 GCA_032353885.1 Nothura maculosa | reverse complement strand
ATAATCCCTAGCCAGTGGAAAGAGCTGACTTCCCCTCCGCCACTTCTCTCACGTCCCACCTCACGGAGGGGTTGGGGCTCACTGTGCCATTGGAGTGAGTGGGCTGTGCTGCTGTTTGGCTGGAGATGAAGACGAGGACAGAAGCAGGGCCACTGTGGAGGGGCCCTGTTTGCTCCTGGGACACTCCAAGTGCACGGGCACCCCAGCCTCGTGCCGCGCTGAGGGCCAGGATGGGAGCCTCCCTGTTTGGAAACAAGGAGCATGATTATACTGCTTTCCCATTAGCGTTTCTGTGGCAAGTGTAATTTAACATCATCCTTTCCCTTCAAACAGCCTGGGAGTTTGACTGTCTCTGCCTTGTGGGCTGCTTTGTTATTTTAATTGTCTTCTGCTGGAGTCTGAAATAGCAACCTCTTATCTGAGCAGAGCTGTCGGGAAGGGGGCGAGGGTGAACAGGAAGGAGACACCAACACAGTGGTTGAGATTCACGCCTCGGGGCGCGGGGAAAGATGCTCCCGGGTAAGCAGGGGCCGTGTTCCTTCTCTGGAGATCTTCCCAACCCGCCTGGATGCTGCCCTATCCAGATGTGCTCTGGATGTCCCTGCTGGAGCAGGGGGTTGGACTAGGTGATCTCTAGAGGTCCCTTCCAGGCTCAGCCATTCCGTGATCCTGTGTTTGCTGCCGTGATGCTGTGCTCCGCTCTGGCCCCACGCAGAGTGGCACGCGACTCCCAAAGCAGAGCCCGGGATGGGAACAGCAACGGGCGGCTCCGTGTGGAGCGCCCTGCTCTCCAGCAAGGAGCACTGAGAACATCCGGCAAGAGACCCATTCCCCAGGTGTTCTTTGTATGGCCAGCTGCTTAAGGCACAGCGCGAACCCCCACGTTTTGGCTGGCCTCTAATGCTATTTCCTTTAAATTGAAATGAGTTTAGCACGACTCTGTATTTTGCAGCCCTGCTGGCTTTTGCAAACCCTTGTTTATACTTGTAAAGATTAGCGCAGGGCAAATAACGTTTAAAAACAAGTTTTCCTGTCTGGGAGCATCTTAATTCCTCAAGTGTGCAGACAGTAGGTGGGGACCAGCAGGACTTTTGCCGCCTGAGGGGAGGGAGAGCGCCCGGCGCTGCAGCCAGCGCTGACATTTGCAGCATAAAGCTGCGTTCTGTTGCTGCTGGGGAGGAGTTAGAAGCGCAGGGCCAGCTGCTCCCTGCCTGCAGCAGGAGGATACAGGCCCTTTTGTGGCGCCTTGCTGGAGCTGTGCCCGCGAGCGGCGCTCCGCTGCACGGGCTGCAGGGGCCACGGGCACCCAGGGACCACTGCGTGCTCTGCGTCCGTTCAGTTGTGTTTGATCTGATTGTGTGCTCTGTTACTGGAATGAGGGGTTGGGAGTAAAATAAATGCTCTATCATTTTGAAAAATTGTATTCAAAAAAATGGAGCCTAGCACTTCATCTTGCTCATTTGTATTGTTTTTTAATTAAAAAAATTACTTTTGCACTGCACTGCCTACAGTGTAGCTGCAGCACCTGCGATGGTGCTGTGCCCCATTCTGCAAGGCTGTCATTCCCCCCAGCTGTTCTGGGGTGAGAACAAGTGTTCAGGACGCGTTCAGTGCAGCACACAGAGAGCTGGTGTTTGAGAGAACTTCTCACAGTCGCTCCTGCATACGTGTGCATGTGTGTGCATACAGTAAGTTTTCCAGGGGGGCAAGGCGGGTGCCGTGCGTGTGCCCGTCTCCGCGGCACATGCCCGGGAAGACTCCCTTGTGGCCCCGCGAGCGCTGCTGCTCGTGCTCACTCTCCGGCATCGGCGCTGACACGCGGCCTGAGCCCGGCTCAAATAACCTGTCGGGGATTTGCTTACAGCAACGCGCGTCTTGCTGCTTCTCCTCTAGCGACAGCCCTGCTTCCCTGGATAGGGCCTTTCCTGGGAAATTTCCTTTAGTTCTTGGAGTATTAGCGGTCATCTGGTCACCTCCTTTATAAATCTGCCGGCTGCAGTTCCCCACGGAGAGCTCAGGACATCCCGTGCTTCATCAAAAGCTGCGTCACCCCTTAGAAAGAGGCTTTGCTCCTCGTAAGCAGTAGCATCTAAAGAAACAAGCAGATGTGTGTGGTGCTTGCTGCATGTGGATCCATTGAAAGGCCAGATATACCCCTTTATTGCTCAATTTGTGAACAGCATCAGTTGAGTTTTGATATTCAGCTTCAAAACAACTGATGAAAGTTCCTGGTGAACCAAAGAAACTACTGTTGAAATGTTCTGTTCTGGGTTTTTTTCTCTCTTTTTTCCCTCTCTTCTTTGTTCATCTTTGTTCCTCTGTTTTCTAGGAATTTGATACAGAGCAGTATTGAGCAATGAAAAGAGAAAATGCGCTGTCTCCACGCATGAGAATAGCTGTGTTTGTTGATATGACTGTTTCCCGTAAGGATTCAGAAACTAATTGTTAGGGTACTGCTTTGCAGGAAAAAAAAATAAAGATTTCAATAAAATTATAGTTGTTTCCAGAACTAACACTTTTAAAAATATAGAATTTTAACCTCTGAGTTAAAAGACTTTTTTCTGTGGTGAGGTATCTCAATTATCCCTATGGTGGAGACATTATTAAGGATCTGTCAATTACATAAAAGTCTTAATGGAATTCTTCAAGTGATTCCTTTTTTAAAAAAACCCTTATATGTAACCTGTAAAAACAAAATTGATGTGAATGAGCTTTTTTTTTAACCGAGTCTGATTTTTTTTTTTAAAGAAAAGATCTCCATGCTTTATGTTTGTGACCCCAATAAAAGAATAAAGGCATAGTGGTGATAAAGGGCAGCGGGATCCGTGGGTCCCTCCCTCGGCAGCGTCGCGGATTCGGCAGGGAACGGAGCTGCCCGTCCCCAGCCCGGCTGCCCGTGGTCTCTGTGCTGCCCGGCGGGCGGGTTTCTGCCGTCAGCGCTCGCCCTGAGCGCTCCTCTCCTGCCCTCTGCACAACAGGGTTAAACCTCCACCTCCCAGTTCTGGTTCCCTCCTGCGTTTGCTGCTTATTCTTGGCCAGTTTTCTAATTCACGGCGAGAAGAGCCCAGTGCTTCACGGTTTGCTGCTGCTTGAGTGTCCTCCCTTGCCCCCCAGTATTTATTTATATTGCACAGTATAAATGGAATAACTTCATTTGCTGTTTAGTGCAGCCTTTTGATCCTTGGATCGGGCCTGGGCTGATGACTCACCTCCACTTGCTATTGCCTTGGCATATTTACCAGTTACGCATCAGAGCATTTGAGCTCTGCTGCCCTGTTGCTGTTGCTTGCTAACAGAAAGATTTGTCAAATGTCCCATCTTTTTTTCTGCTCATAGCGTATCGTGTAACTTGAGTGATAGGAATGCATTCATTTCACAAATTGGATTGGCAAACCTGAGCCTTTTTTTCTTCCCCGGGCCCTCAGCAGAGCTGGTTTTAGCACAGATCAAAAGAAATCACGTAATAACTTGCAGAAGTGATGTGAACTGGCTTCACATGCTGATGCTGGCTTCTGCTCTGATTGAGAAAAGTGTTATAGCGGAGAGAGAAGGAAGTGTTTTTCTTTTATAGCACTGTTAACATATTGGTTTGCTTGATTCCTAGGTTGCATCACAGCGCATAAGCTCAGTGGATCTTTCATGCTGCAGCCTGGAGCACCTGCCTGCCAACCTGTTTTATAGCCATGACCTCACTCATCTCAACCTAAAGCAGAACTTTCTGAGGCTGAACCCTAGTCCGTCCACGAATAGAGCCCTTAGCGAATTGCAAAGGTAAAGTTGAGTAGTTCTGCTGTTGTCCTCTGTCCTTCCTCTGCAGTCCTGCTTCTGGGGAGCCTTCATCTGTGGGAACTTCCTTAAAGTAACATTAGTCAAAAACCTAATTCCTTCTCCTGTGGAGGAATGACCAGGCTGGGGCACTTCTCACAAATGAGGCAGCCCTGCTGGAAACAGCCTGATAGTTATTTTCCTTCCAAAATGCAGTGTTCAACATGCGTTGGCTCCCACCTAATTCCTGAATCCAGAGCATTTCTTCAGTCTGCTGCTCCCTTGAGCAGCCAAGTGAGCCTGTGAACTGGCTGCCAAAGGGAACATCCTACGGAGGGAGGATGCTGTGAGGGACTCGCCTTGGTGGGGTTCCTTACTTACCCTCAAAGGCCTCAGTTAATTTGTTCTGCCTGATATCTGTCTCTTCTTCTATAACCTGTCCTCACTCCTCTCCCTTGGTAACTGTGACCTTGCAGTCCCGGTGTGGGTTCCAATCTGGTCTTGATTATTCTGGGGTGGTTGTTCTCGCTGTGGTCCCTTCTCATCCAAGACTGTAATGCGTAGATAGACAGCGACAGTTACAGTGATCTGAATGATTTAATGTGTGTGTCCCAGAGCAGTGGAGTCAGCAGGCTGCTGGGATCGAGAGGGATAAATGTTGCCATACTGAATGTGAAACTGTGATTTTAATTTCAGCAGTAAGAGAATTTCAGTGAACCTCGAGGTTTTATTTGAGGATGGTCCCCTTCAGATGTTGGAAGGGTTGAAGCCACACTTCTGTCCTCATTGAAAAATACCCGAGAAATGCAAGAGGGATTATAGAGACTGGTGCATTTTTACATTATTTCAGTTCTCTTTTGCAAAAACAAAAAAATTGGCATGATGGAAGATGAATGATCCGTTGAATCTGCTTCACAAGCACAGCAGCAGTTCCAAGAGCAGATGAACACGGCCTGGAGACCAATATGGGATTAAATGCTCTGAATTCTTCCACATAGCAAGTGAAATTCTAGCAGAAGTTCAGTAATGAGCATGAGCAATGAATTAATGTTTTTATTTTGATTTTTTTTACTACATTTTCTTTTTTTTTAGTGTTAGAAAATGTTTAAGAGATTAGAATTAAAAAATAGAGTGATGGGCCGATGGGCCATGTTTGTTGCCTGTTTAATGTTTTCCTGGCAATGACAGTGGTAGGAGCTGCAAAAAAGCCTTGCTGAAAAGCAGCACTACCGTGTTTCATGATAGCATCCCACAGAGTGGGAATTTGCCCTAAAGACCTTGCTATTTTAGCTACTGTCTACTGCAAATTGAGGGAAAAAAGTGAGTCAGTGAATTTTAAATCATAAAGGTGAGGTTTCCATATATATTGCGTTCCAAACTCTTCTCATATTTTTTCCTTAATTTACCACGAAACTTCATAACTCTTCTGAAACCTAAGCAAATATTCGGGTTTAATAGTTTTGCAGAGTGCTATTGCTCAAAGAAGCAACAAATGAGCCGTAGTCTCTGTGGCTCTGTTTCTTGAGCTATGTACATTTTATATTTCTATATGTTTCAGGAAGAAAAAAGTCCCAAACCTTTGCATCAAGAATGCTGTTTGCTTGTTAATTATTGAAAGTAATTAAATCAACAAGTGCTAAGTTATCAGTACGTGGGGTTTTAATGGAAGCATATCACAAAGTGCAAGAGGCTCGCAGAATTGGCAAGCATTGTTTTATTCCCTGTTAAACGTCTTCTGGCTCATCACCTCTTTATCTAACGATCGAGTTATGCTTTTTGTCTGTGGCTGTTAATTATTAACAGTGATTATATGGTTTTTTATCTGAAGATCAATTGATATCTTGTTTTCCTTCCTAGAGCCCCCTCTTAGGAATCATCTCTCCTCTCAGGGATCTTTTTATTTGTTTTTTTTTTCTTCTTCTTTTAAATCTGCACCTCCCTCACTGGGGATCCCCGAGCTACATCCCCTGTCGGTTAATGATCCGAGCGGAGCAGACAGGTGGGCTCGGAGCCAGGACCGGACACCATTTGCTCCCAGTTTATCTAGGGGCTGAGCAGGGCCTGGAGTCTCCGCTCAGTGACTGACTGCTCTCAAGGCCTAGGGAAATGATGGCAGTTGGGGATGTGTCCGGCACTGAGGGGGATCCATGACATGGAAATGTCCTTATTCGCCAGGCCCCAAGCGGCCCTGCCGGTCGATGCCCTGGGAAGGACAATGGAGGCAGCGTCTCCAGGCCCCAGCTGCGAGGAGCCCGATGTCCTTTACGTTTCCTTCAATTCCTGCACTCAAAGATGCTCCGAGTCTCCCTCCTTTCTTGGTTTCACTCTTGCCCTTTTAAAGATGCTCCTCCTGGAGAGGGGCTTGGCACAGGCGGATCCAAACACAGGTGCAGGCAGATCCAAATGCAGAGGTCCATGGAGCAGGGACCTCTATCGGAGGCCTCTGCCCCTCCCGGTGCCCTCCTTTTCGGGAGGAAGGGGAAGGTGGAAGCAGAGACCCTTGCTGGGCATGTTGCGAGGCTGCCTTCATGTCAAAAACATAGTGGATTTTTAGATTAAAACAATCTGAAACAGAGAAGGAAAAAAAATTAATGAAATATGGAAATGTAGAAATTTTCAGGTTAGTGGAGCTATTAAACTAAATATAGCAGTAACTGTTGCAAATGCCACTTTAAAAAGTATTGAATATATTTATGGAATCCATAAATTATGTATCAGCCTACAGTGCTTTATTTCTCTATTGCTTTTTGATAAGACTTCCAAAGTCTTTTCTTCCATATTCTGTGTATTCAGCAACAATACATACTAGCTGCATTGGACTGCACTTCTCTGCTTGGGGATGCAGTGCCTGTTACTTTTGCCTGCTTCCATTCTGCATCCAGTGTGGAGGAAAAGCTGGCTTGTTTTGTTTCAGCCAGGGAGATCTGGACAGTGTCAGCTGAGCCTCTTGCATGATGAGTTTGGTACAGGTAGTATTTTAAATTTCTGTTCTGCAAATATGCACACACATTCACTTTTTAAAAGAAGCATAATTTTTGGTTTGGTAACCAATCCCTAGTGTATGCTTGTACATTGTAAATATGTTTCCAGTCCTGAAGAGGAGAATACGTTGTCATTTTTCTTCTAGGAATTTTGTTCTTCCTCCGAGAGCAGTGTTTGCTCCCCACTGAAGCAATATGTTCCAGGATTGTGCAGAAATTGAGAAATGCAGAGAAAAATAATCTAGCTTCAAATTGCTTCCACTATAAAAATATATGTATTTTGTTTTTCCTGCCTTTATGGTCTTACCAACTTTGTCATAGGGCTGTCGTTTTGTCTTGAAGTTTGGGTATAGTCTTTGTTTAAATTAACATTTGTGATTATTTGTATATTTTGAAAAATAACTGCCCAGGCTCAAGTTTATTTCTTTTTATTTAGTGGGGATTTTTTTGTTGGAAAGCAATCTACCAGTTACTTTTGGCATCCAGTCTGAACTCTGTCTTCCAGAATTCTTGTGCCTTTTTTAGCTTTAAGTGGAGAGAGAAGGAAAAAATACCAGGATGACTTTCTGGTACGTTGGCACAAAGGGTAACAAAGATACCAAAATTGCAGCTCTCGGTCTGCTTTTGGTTTTCTGTTTGTTTGTTTTTTATTTTTTTCTCTCAGCAAAGGTTTAAGAAAGGGCAGAGAGGAAGAAACGAGGAATTGAATACAGCTGTTTTAATTCATGCATTCATCTAATGAAAAAAAAAAGATAAAGAATGGAAAACGTTCAAGGTCCTTTTTGACCTGACTAGAATCGATCCTTGCCCTCAACATCCGCAGTTGGCTTCTCTTCAGGTGCCTTTATTCCATCGTCGTTTCTGCAGTGTAGCATTGGATCCTGGGTGGGCAGGAATCCTGCCTGGAGAAACAGAGAGAGCAGAACTCGCTCCTCCTCTTTGTCCTCTCTACATTGTGTATTAAATGCTCTTTGGTGTCAGAGTGGGAAGTGCTGCTATTGACTTCACATGGGCAAAATGTCACCTGCAGCATCCAGCTGTGGAAGGGCACTGCTGTGAAAATGCGGAAAGGAAGAAAAAAGGGATCTCCCGCAGGCGCAGCAAGGCAGTAAATCAGCACGCCTGCTGCAGAGCGCGGGGTCAGTGAGGCAGCTGGAGAGCCCCTGGATGCCGCCCTGTGCCCCGTGCTCTGAGTGTCCCTGCTGGAGCAGGGGGTTGGACTAGGTGTTCTATAGAGTTCTCTTCCAACCTCAGCCCCCCTGTGATTCCGTGATTCTGTGTCTGGGAAAGCAGCGGTGTCTGTGAGGCCATGGTTCCCGGTGAAGCCACACAGTCTCCCCTGGATGATGCCGGGCTGTGCTTTAGGGCCGCGCTCCGGCGTCGGGGGACGGCCGAGGCCCCTTGGCGCTTCCTCTGCCCCACACGGAGGAGCCGGGTGCGGTGCCAGGGAGGCCCGGCTGGCAGAGCGCACACGAGCCCACACGAGCTGCGCTGCGGGACTGCCGGCCTCTCCCTTTAGGTCCAGGTGGAACCACCGCGGCGCTGGCGGCACCATCGGGATTCATCCGGCTGGCAGTTCAGTTGTACCACAGGTGCTGGGAAGGGGCTGGCCTGTCAGCATGTCTCCGTATTTTAAAGTAGAACTGCTTTGAGGCAGGGAAATGAGCATTTTTGTGTTGATTGTTACAAGAGAAAGCCCAGCTAGCTGGACGTGGCGCACTGAGAAATCACCTTCAGCTTAACTTGGATTAAAAATCTAGGAAGGGAAGGAAGAGAAGACAGAAAACATGTATGTACTTGAGGTCATTACACTGGCACATCCCCAATACGAGCTGTGCTGAACCTTTCCTTCTCAGAAATGCCCTGATGGCAGCACCTGTGTGGGCCCCCACTGCTGCTGGAGCTGGGTGTGAGAAAACAGCAGGGATGCTATGCTGAGAAATCTGTTTGTGGTTCGTGCCTTATTTATATTGATCTCTACGTGGTTCGTGCCTTATTTATATTGATGCTACAAGTGCTGTTGCTGCTGCGGACTGTGAATTTATCTGGACGCACGCAGCACTATAAACAGTTCAGTGTCTGAGATGTGCAGCGTGGCAGCCGTGCTGCACACTGGAAACAGGCTGGGCAGGCTGGGGAGCCCGTGCTGTGGGGAAAGGGACCCAAGGCGCCCCGGATCTGGACTAGGAGGCGTTTGTTTGAGGTGGATTCTGGTGTTTTGGCCAGTCCTGCTCTGCAGCTGACACTGCCGTGGGGAGAAACCTGGTGTCAGCATCTCACATGTGAGCCCCTCCCCAGAGGGGAAGAACAGCCTCATTCCTGCCTGTTGCCTACAGCTGCCTCCTTCAGTCCTGACTGAACTGGAGGCACTGGCTCCCGGCTTCCCTTCAAATATGCCTAGGAACAAGCTCTCCTCCGTGGATTGTTTGGCTTGCACTTCCACGTGTGTTTTCAGCTCCTGTTTGAGTGTCTCTGCTGCTGAGAAGTGTCCCCTACCCTCGCTTACGTGTCCTGTCGACTGCTGACACCTTGTCCTCCGTAATTAGACGAACTAGGAGTTTAACACACAAATGGGCTCCCCGCAGGCCCTTAAGCCACTGCAGGGCCGTAAAAGATGCACTGCGGGCACTTGCTCTCCTTTAGTGGAGCGAGTAGAGTGAGAAGGAGCCGGGGAAGGTGCAGGAGGGAGCAGTGCCCATGGGATACCCACTCCGGCAGCCGGCCCCGCGGCGCTGGCCGGGCGGCCTCTCTGTGTTTCCAGCCGAGCAGCTGCAGGACACGTTGGTCACCAGCAAACTGTAATTCCCTTTTTCCCATCGTCTTGTAGGCCTTGATTTCAAGTTACCATCTCTGTGGCCTAAGTCTGCAGATACCTTCAAAAGGCTGAAAGAGGGCTCTCCTTTAAAGACCTTCAAAGAGAAAAAAAGACTGTCTTTTATACCCAACATTATACATTTGTAGTTTTGTATTCAAGACTTTGGAAGCTTCTCTCTGGAAACAGAGGAACGGGAAGGCATTTTGTTTTGCTGGCCAGCTGCCCTTATTAACATGAGCTCGTTTACCCCAGCAGCCTCCTTTTCTCTCCCAGCTCTCCCCCTAGAGATGCATTAGTCATTGTTTCTGCACAGTAGCCTTTTCCCCTGCAGCAGTAATTTGATTGCAGGATTTCATTCAGTCTCCATGCAAGGCTGTTCCAAGCCTCTCCTGCCTCCAGCATGGCACAGGGTGTTCAAAATCTGTGATAACTTGGCCACGATTTTCCTTGAGCTCTTCCTGCCTCCCCTGCCTGCAGACACTGGGAGCACAGCATTCCCATGCTCGCTGGGAATCACTGTAAGCATTAAGTGTATTTGCAGGCTGTCCCTTGGGATAGAAACCACACTTTGCTTACAACTGCCATTGAAATGTCATGTGAAGGCACTGTTTGTGTTTCCATGTTGAGTGTTGATGGGCTGCATGGGTTTCACTTAGGCAATAGCAAAGACACGAGTCAGATGAGTGCAGTAGTTTGTGGGCTTGGCTTTGAGAGTCCTTCAGCATTCCAACTTTATAGCCCGTTTCTTGCTCACTGCTCTTCCTGCCCTGGTGTTTGGAACGGGATTGGAGCGTGTGGAGCGGTGCTGAGGAGGTCGCTGCATGGGCACCTCCTGCCTAAAGCACAAGGATTTGTATCCATAGGGGCAGCTCTCCTTACACGGACACCTTATATAAAAACCTGCTCACACAAGGAAAGGGCTCGGGAGCTCACGAAGGGCAAAGGATGCCCTGGTGTAACCGGCACCAGGAAGGAGCCCTGCCTTCCTGCCTTCCTGCCTTCCTGCCTTCCTGCCTTCCTTCCTTCCTGTCTGCCTTCCTGCCTTCCTTCCTTCCTCCCTTCCTCCCTTCCTTCCTCCCTGTCTTCCTCCTTTCTTTCCTCCCTCCCTCCCACCCCCCACCCTGGGGCCTCCCCTTGCGCTCTTCCCTCTTTCCTGCTTTTCTTCCACCCCCAGCAGTCCTCTCAGTCATTTGTAAGGATGGGAGCCTGTGCAGGATCCCTGCCCGGCTCACTTGACTAATGGAGGATGTTTTAGGAGTTTTTGTGTTGCATCCA
Organism: Nothura maculosa; assembly: GCA_032353885.1. NCBI lineage: Eukaryota > Metazoa > Chordata > Aves > Tinamiformes > Tinamidae > Nothura > Nothura maculosa. The sequence goes on along the minus strand of JAUBOD010000981.1, from coordinate 448,868 downwards.
GGACAAAGTTTTGTCAATTCCTGTGTGTTGGGACATCCGGATTGAGGACGCCCAAGTGAGATTTTTAGAATTTGCCTCTGTTGCTACAGAGCTTGGGCCAAATTTTGCCTTGCGCCGGCTTGTTTAGCAGCTCTGTTCAAACCCACTTAATATTCTGATGAGATTTTGGGGGGGGTTGGAGACTCTACTCACCCAAATGGAGCTGAGCTAACACAGGAGAAGTTTGTGTTCAAATATGCTAAGAATTCTTGTGTCTTGCTACCAGAGTCACCAGTCATGTGGGCTGTATTACTAGCAAGAAATGTACTCAGGAGTAGGGCAGTATCTCACTAGAAATGACATATTTCATAAGATCAGCAAGGGTCTGTTGTCCCATGCTGCTCCCTTATGAAGATATTTGTAGCTTGTTGTTCAGAAGGACGCGTTTTTCTTGTGCCAGGTTAAGATCAACGAACTTCTGCAAGGGGTGTCTGACTTGGGTTTGATAGTTTCCTTCCTTGTTCTAAATATGGGTGCATAAGCTAAAAATACCCAGCCCTACCTTATGTTAATTATTGCACAGCAACTTCGTGTGTTTATGTCCTACTTCCTTAAAACGTCTCCCCCTGCTCTTCCCTTCCCTTTCCTTTCCTCTGGGCAGATTCACCAAGCTGAAGAGCCTTAACCTGTCCAACAACAGCCTGGGCGAGTTCCCGGTGGCCGTGTGCGGCCTGCCCTCGCTGGCCGAGCTCAACGTGTCCTGCAACGGGCTGCGCAGCGTGCCGCCCGCCGCCGCCGCCATGCACAAGCAAGTACCCCCACGCGGCCGGGCCGCCTCCTCACCAGCTCTGGACCCAGCAGCGGGGCTTTGCACGCAGCCGGTTGGGAATGCACGCGGGTGGGGTGCCAGCACACTGGCTCCTGCGTGTGTGCTGCAGCCCTTGCGAGTCTCGGGTGCTGGGATTGCCCTGTCTCGTGAAGCTCTTTTAGTCTCCTGTGTGTGGAACCAGGCTCACCTTCATGGGGAGGGAGGAAAATCCTCAGCCCTGCCTCTCGCTCCTGTGCCTCAGCCCTCAGCGTGCGAGTGGCAGTGCTGGAGATGCTGGAAGATGTGGTGCACCTACCTTGCATGTCCTGCCTTACGTAGTTGCCAAGGCCTTTAAACCATTTAGTCAATATCTTCTATAGATGTTTTCTGCTCTTACCTGTGGTATTTCACTGCAACAGCAGTAGCTTTGTGCCTCTGTAACCACTGAGAGGTGTCTCATATTTACTGTCCCCCCACCCCTGCTCTCCCTTGGACAGCCTGCAGACCTTTCTGCTGGATGGAAACTTTCTCCAGTCCCTTCCTGACGAACTGGAGCGTATGCAACAGCTCAGCTACGTCAGCCTGTCCTTCAATGAGTTCACTGACATTCCGGGAGTGTTAGAGAAGCTGACTGCTATGGATAAGCTCTGCATGTCAGGGAACTGCTTGGATACCCTCAACCTCCAGGGGTTAAAACGGATGCCTCATATTAAACACGTGGATCTAAGGTAGGTGTTTGAAAAAGGGCAAGAAGTGGTGAATCTGAATTAGTGGTTTTGAAACAATTTCTCTTCGGCGGCCGTAGCCCCCTGGGTATGACTGTTGTATTAGTCCACTGAACCACGTTTCTGCCTGTATTATGTAACAAGCAGTGTTTATAGTGACTTAGCCTTCAGAGATAGCATTTAGGGAAATTAATAATTGGGAAAATGAGTTTTGGGGGGAAATGAAGATCTATGCTGTAAAAAAAAATAAATGGAAAAGTACTGGGGATGTTTTTGATTCCTACAGTCGTGGCTGATGCAGTGCTAATATAATATAAATGATAATCCCAGACCCGAGGAGCTTCTGTCTGAAATATTACAGATGAGTTAGGTGAAGAAATGAGCAGTACAGGTGAAAGGAGAAAAAACAGATGTTACTCTGTTTCTTGCTTGTCATCCTGTTAAAAAGTTACACCATGAATAGTAACATTTTTGATACTCTCAGCCGAGGGTAAGTCTGTCCCTCTTTGGAATGGCTTTTTGCCCCAAGGTGACCCTCTGCTCCTGCACCCTTCTGGGTAATTTGCTGAGCAAGATTGTTTTGTGGCTGGACTCCGGGTCCAGACAAGGGTGAATTTCAGAACCATCCAGTTAAAGTGGGCTGCCAGAGCTGGAATTTACAGCTGCCCCGTATGTCCTGTAGCCTTTGCAGTCAGCAAGGACCAGCTTAAGTAGGAGCTCATTATGGAAACAGCCAGAATGGATGATTCTGAGGTGTATTTTGCAACTTTGAAATGTGTCTCTGTGAGTATGTCTAGGCTAAGCAACAAGACCCTGCTCTGATGCTTCAGTTTTCATGTTGTTGATTTACTGTACGTGCCCTTTTGTTAAGGCTTGGTATTTAATTAGTGCAGTCTGCTCAGCTCAGTCAGGGACTGTCTGTCATGAAGGTGTGAGCACCAACAGGACTAGGGGGGGATGGCTCAACCTGGCCACCCAATGCCCAAGGTTGATGTCAAGGGGCAGGAAAAGTGTGGAAGTGAAAATCAGCATCTTGGATGCTTGATTTTCAGCCCTAAATTAACTGCTGCTTTTTCTGATTGGAATTCAACTGAGTAGGATTTGATTCATTTGGAGCATGCTAGGAGACGTGCATGAACTGACTTGTTGGGCTTTAATTGTGTTTTGGCAGGAGAGGAAAAGAAAAGCAGGGCCTGTTTCCCAGAAGGGAAGCAGAAGCCTTCCCATCCGAGACCAGTCTGTTGTTGGTGCTCTTGCCAGTGCCCTTCTGCTTCCCACCTGTCCAAAGCTTGAAGCTCAAAAAGAGCAGGAGAGAGTCTCGAGCCCCACAGCAGCAGTTCAGCCTTTAGCGAGGTGGTGATAGTGATTGGGGGCTGCAGGACCATCCCTTTGGCATTGAAGTCCATGAAATCCAGACTGCTGTGGGTGTTCCCTGTGCTGTTGGGAGCTTTCTCACTGTCTGTGGTCTCCTATCTGTGCTGAGCAGTGAACCTTGCTTCCCTGTATTCCCACCTTGGGTGTTTTATCTTGACCATGCTGGCACATGGTGCCTGCTGCATGACAAAGTGCTCGGCTTCAGTGAAACCACAAGTAAATATCATTGATAAGTTAAAAAGAGAAGTAATAGATTGTGGCAGTGGAGGGGTCATATTCCCTATTTTATTGTAATTGGAAAGGGTAGTTAGTTTGCAAATGTAAAACTATAGCAGAAAGGGGAGAGTAGTTGAAAGCAAGAGCAACCAGAGAGCCGTATGTGGTTGCTGTGATCCTCAGAGAGGGATTTAGTCTGTCCACAGAAATTACTGCTCTGATTTCTAAAGTGTTATGGTAGGAGATGAGAATTTGAAAATGATTTTCTTTTTGAAGTGTTCTAGCATCTCAAATGTTGCTGTGTTTATAGATCAGCTTTATTTCCACCATAACTTTTTGGTTTATTTCAACTTGCTGAGGACTGGCAGCTTCAGTGCACTGCAGTGAAGATGCGGTAAAGCCTGTGCTCTTCATCTCCCAGATTCCTATTTCTTTTGCTTTCCTTCAATGCCCTTCTTGGCTTCTGAATTTACCCACTGTGGAATCTGGTGAAGCGAGAAGCAAGTTTGGGAATTCATAAATCTAATTGTGGTCTTTCAGTGCTGTTACATTTGCAGATAAATTGTGTCTGCCAGGCTTTTCCAGCAGATGCTCATAATAGCTCTTTGAAGGCCAGCAGGATCTGTAGAGGTTTTATTTTTCCTTTTTCCTATCAGGCACAAATAGCAACCAGATCATCCTTTATTGTTATAGATGTAATAATATCCCCTTTTTCAAGCTTTTTATCAGTAGTTTTCAGGGAGGTTTGGAAAGGAGCTTGAAGTCACCATTCCTTTGTCCTGATGGTAAAACAAAGTGCTTGATCCATCCCGCTTAAAGCACAATAATGAAGAGAAAAATCCTAAGAAGTCCAACTTGATCAGGATTTGGAGGGTAGTTTAGTGCAGTGTAGAGTGAGCATTAGGTTGGCTGCAGGGCCCTATCGTGTCTCTACACTGAATGTCTTTTCCTTCTGGTGGCTGCAAGATTGAACTCAATCCGGAGGCTGGTGGCGGATGAAACGGACTTCCTGCCCCACGTGACCCAGCTGGATGTGCGGGACAACAAGCTCGGCGAGCTGGATGCGACCATCTTCAGCAACGTTGAAGTGCTGCACTGCGAGAGAAATCAGCTGGTGACCCTCAAAATCAGCGGCTATTTCCTCAAGGCCCTTTACGCCTCCTCAAATGGTAAGAGGGTCTTGGGAGCACCCATGTGGGGTCTGGCTGCTGGGTGCCTGGCTTTCCTGCCTGCTCCTCTGCGGGACACATGGCATAAAGTGCTCCTGGTTGAGCTGTGGTGAGGGGCTTGTGTGTTTGCTGTGTCGTGTCATGGAGCTTCGCGTGTGAACTTGCACAAGTTGAGACTTGAAGGCCTCAAAGCCATGGAAATCCTAAAATCGGGCTCTGTTGCAGCTGGGAGATGTCTGGAAAGGCATCAGTTCTGTGCTGCATCGAAGCGTCGCTCTAGCAAGGCAAACGAGGCATTTACTGCCTCTCCCCGGAGTTAGCAAGCTTGAACAAGTGGCCCTTTATGAGACAGACTACAACAATATATATTTTAACTACAGTATCTAGTTGCTCTAGCCAGCAAACTATAAGAGCTGTGATCAGTAGCTTGGTTTTTATTTTAAAGTAAAAATTATGCAGCTTTTTTCCAGTGCAGTAACACCTGTTTTCCATTAATAGGATTTGTTTGATGTGATTCTAGCAGCAGCCGTTACTCACCCAGCTGAAATACTCGGCTTTCACTGCTGGTTTTTACTGTTTGGAGGGGGCTGCCATGGGATAAACCAAACAGAAGCCCGGAGAGCCGTGAATTCCCCAAGCGCTTTGCCGGGCTCTGAAAGGCCGTCACCGTCACCTTCCCCAGGGCTGGGATCGGGGTGGGTGCCAGGAGCCGTGTGGTGCGGGGAAGCCGAGGGCGCCGCGGGCCCTGCAGCCGGGAGCAGGGTCAGCAGCAGAGCAGCCTCCGGCCTCTCCCCCGCCACAACTAGCCTCGCTTCACCCTCTGGCCGCTCTGATTCAGTCTCCTCCTCCAGAGGGACTGTCCTCTCCTCCTTTCTTTCACTTCAGTGGATTGCTCTGGAAGCTGAAATTCTGTTTCTCTTTCAGCCTTGATGCCAAGTATTACCTAGAAACCTTAGGATATGGGATATAATTTAAGGAATCAAAATGTAAGGTTGCTAGCTGCAGTTTGGGAGCTCTACAGCCTGTGAGGCTGCCTGTAAACAAAAACTTCTGAAGTGATGCAGATGCTCAGGCACTGCTGTGCTGAACAGCGCTCTGTCTCTTGCCGTGACCTGCGGGAGTCTGGAGTTTTCCATAGCTTGCTGTTCCAGCATGGGGAATTTCCATCCTCAAAGTGACCGAGGAGCAAAGCGGAGGAGGTTTTTGCGTGGCTGCTCTGGCTGCAGCAGGCAAACAAGCATGGCACAGGTTAAGGGGTGACTCTGAATGGGTCAAAGATGAGAATTTCCCATAAAAACTCTTCAAATCCTCCAGCTTCTCCTTTCTCATCTCTTAGGGAATGTCTGTCATAGCAAGTACAGCCTGAGGTAGCAAATAGATAGTCGGGCATAATGAAGAAGCAGAGCTCAGTTCACAAGGGTCCAGAGCTCGAGAAGCAGAGCTTGCTTTGTTGTTGTTGTTGTTACTGACTGCTACTGAAAACTCAATGTTGGCTGCTTAGAATACCTCTTGAAGGAACGTAAGTGGTTATTCTATGTTTTGAAACATGACACTTATTTCTGTTTTACCTCCTAGAACTTGTTCACCTTGATGTGTATCCAGTTCCGAATTACCTGGCTTATATGGATATTTCTAGGTAAGAATTTCTTGGGGCCTGTAGAACATAAATCAACCAAAACTATGAAAACAACATGCATTGATATTTTACTGAGAAAAGTCGGGACCAGAATTGGATCCTGAGATAGGTAAAGGTTGATTCTAAACCTCAGAAAATAGACTTTCTTCTACTGAGCAACTCCTCCCTGTTTTCTTTTGATTCATTTATATTAAGAAAAGCATAATGCATGTTTCTAGTTAATGGAAAATAATATTACTGATTTGAATGTTTCTGGACTCATACACAGAGTTAATCAAATAAGTATTGATATGAGACCTCTATGCGAGTTGCTTTCGGGATGTGGCTGCCTTACAAGCCTGGCATGGGGATGTGGTTTGATGGTTCACTGGTCAGTTCTGCAGCACCTGCAGCCCTGCATGTGTGCTTATGCCTTCCTTATTTAAGGCATTGCTCATCTGCACATGAAAGTGATAGTTTGATATGTTAAAAAGCTGCCAAAGGCACACCTAGGCTGTTGAGGATGACTGGAACAACTGGTGAGTTAACCTGGGGCAGGGGCCGTCAGTTTCTAAGCTGCATTGATCATGAGTTAGTCATCTAGATGCAGTACATGTGCAAGGCTGAGGGTCGTGCTGAGAAGCCCTTTGTCTAAGGCTGTGTTCTTAACTTGGCACAGATCATGTGGGCAATGGCTGCAAGTCTTTAATGACCCTTTTTGTGCCTCGAGTCTATGGTGGCATGTTATTAAATATAGACCTATATTTATAGACAATATATAGAGACATAAGAAGAGACAATATATAAAGACATAAGAAGTCTTTAGCTATTTGGGCATCTTTGGCTCACTTGGAATTTGGGAAGTCTTTCTGAGATTGAAAAGGAAGCTGTTTCAATGAGAATAAGGGTTTTGTTGCTACAAGATACTTTGCTCAAAGGCTCTTGCATGAATGGAACGGAGGATACGGAGCGTGTGTGAATGAGGCACAGTGTGTGCGTGTGCACGTGCATATCCATGACTTCAGCTAACAAGCTCAGGTAGAAAGCTGAGCATCACATCCCATAACCAGGCACGTGGAGATCTGAGAGCTCAGGGCAGGATTCCTATATGGCCCGGACATGAACCAACAGGCTGCTGTTGGTGTTTGAGGGAGGAAGCACGGGTGCCCTGCTGAGCCTAGCTGCATGTTATCTGTGCAGTGTTTGGGAAAACTTTAGCTTATCTCTTGTGCTCTGTGGGGGGCAAATGTAAGCAGAGCAAACCTCTTGGCTTGAAAGATGCTTGAAAGAAGGTTTTTGTGCTATTCAGTGACGTTGTTGAGTAGCAGAGTGGCTTTCACTATTGAACTTCTGAGGGATCCAAAAGACACATTGCAGCTGTGTAGGACACCAATGAATTTTGCAAAGTATCTCTCAAATAGACAATGGAATAAACAGCTTCCTTTTCTTTCTTTTTGTAAAGACTTCTTCATCCTTGATACACTCCATGCTTCCCATACTTCCTGGTAGTTTCACACTGTGCTTCTCTGCTGCCTTGGTTGGTGGCTACACACGTAGGGAGAAAACACTGTGGTCTTTCTTACCTTTTTGGCCAGAATTTCACTGTGCTTGTAGTGCCCTCGATAAAGAGGGGATGTACACTCTCAGGAAGCATGTGTGGAGCAGGTGGGTTTTCTGCAAGTGTCTATCCTTCTCTTAAGGCTGTATTTGAATAAACTTTAAATCTGGACTGCAGCTTAGCATCTCTCCTGTGTGCTCCATTCACAGGAACCACCTGGAGACCTTGCCCGAGTGGGTATGTGACAGCAGAAAGCTGGAGGTGTTGGACATTGGCCACAACCAGGTTCGCGAGCTGCCTGCCCGGTGAGTCCTGCTGACGGAGCGGCGCAACGTGGTGCGGGATGAGCAGTTTGGAATCATTGCTGACTCAGTGTTTGGCTTGTTCCTGTGGCAGGCAGGCCCGTTTTATCTTTTGTTTGATTTTATTTTTACCTCGTGGGGTGTCGTCACGCTACACGCTTCCGCGCGGCCTTTCTTCTCTGGCTTTCATGCAGAGGAAACAGTGCCTTTGAATTTCAAATGAAGTTCTGAAGCTCTTCACACTACCGTTCAGAGAGGAAAGTGCTTCATTTTTAATATTGAATATTAAATATTTACAGCTATAACTTGGCATGACACTTCAGAGATCCAGAAGTTAAAACTTATTTCTGGTTCCGTTGTGCCTAGAGACTCAAGATCACAGCCCTGTCTGTCTGAGTATTGGGTGAGAAAGAGGGTTGAAAGGAGAGGGTAAAGCCCCATAAAGCAAGCAAGCTTCTGCAAGTACAGCAAATGCCTTCACTGCAAAGACGGCTCATTTTTCTAGGAGTTTAAACTTAAAATTGGATACAAGTGATAGGAAACCAGTGAAGAAGGAGGAAAGATTTTAAATAGGGTCCAAATTAAATTATGAATGGCTCAATTTTTTTTTTTGTTTCCAGAGGCCCAGTCCAGGTGATTATACTGGTCAGGTGATGGTTTGGAGGGTTTGTGGGTGCCCAGCTTCCTCTGCAGAGAACAGCATGGGTGTTGTGGAAGCAGGAGAGCATCGCCAGGCAGGAAGGACGAAAATCACATGGAGATATGCAGAGCCATAGCAAATTCTGGACAGCTAGTGCATGATGACATTAAATGTCTGCCTTACTAGCTGCAAACCACTGAACGAGGTCAGAAAGCAAGAAGATAGTTGTGTCTGGCTCAGGTGAAAGAGAAATGTGGTGAAAGCTGGTGATTTGAGTGTTGGGAACAGGAGGAAAATGCATTGCAGAAGCGTAGCCAGAAGAGGACATTAGCAGATACACTGGGTGAGCTAAGAGGCTAACGTGCACATTATGAAATCAGTCTTCTCTTGCCATGCAAAGTGAAACAGCACCTACTACAAAGTTCATTTGCTTTCCATTTGCACTTCATAACAGCAAGGACTATGAAGGCAGGCCGGATATCTTTGGGAGATTAATGATTAGCTGAAATTAGGTACAGTCAACATCCCACTTGTCTCTCCTGCCATCTTATCTTTAACCCCAGGAAATGGCTTATCTTTGGAAGTTCTTCTTTGTAGACCCATGCCTAGATAACTTAGCTCCTAATAAGTCAGTTCAGTTAAGAGCACAGTTCAAAAGCCTGGCTTTGATCATCCATTAATCGTTAGGGGAATCTGGGCCTGAGGTCAAGTACAGGTGCTGTGGGTTTCAAGTACTACTGCCCAGAAGGCATGTTCATGTGCACTGCTGCTTGCTGCTGGTGGGTGCAAAGCAGCCTTCTGAAAACCTGGGAGGTAGGTGAACAGCTCTCCTAACCACACACCTCCAAGCCTTGGCTGCCCAAGGGTTTCCCAGAAGGATGAGGGTCACATCTAATCAAAGCAAATGGCAACTGATGCCTTCGGTAGCAGGAAAGCAATCCTTGAAGCCAAGCAGTTGGATCGATTGAGTTTCAGGAGCATTGCCACAATTAAAGAAAATGGGAACTGTGTATGCTGTTGGGCTGTTGTAATAGAGCCATCTGTGCTTTAAAAGTATTGAAAAATGGAAAAAGGGGATTTATGTATCAGCTACACAGAACAAACTGATTGTTGTAACAGGGGCATTGCCAGAGCTTTCGCAAAGAAAATAGATCTTGAAAAGACCTTGTGGCCACTAACCAAGAGATGCCTGCGTATGGATTTTTGTTCCTGTATTTATTGACAAATACAAAAGGTCTGTTTGTGTTCAACATTATGATCTCTGGAAGCGTTGCTCGTTAAAGGCACTGCGTGAACATGCCCACCAAACCGTATTTCCTCAAAAGAAGCTAATGTGGAGCAGCTTACTTGCCCTCGGGAATTTCTTGATTCCATCAAAACATTCTCTGGGAGTCAAGCAAGTGGTTCAGCTGCCCGGAGGGAAGAGCAACCCTGGCTCCCCCCGCCCTGGAGCCCGGATGTCCCAGGCTCCTCAGGAGCCTGCTTGGTGGGATGCTGCTGCTTGGAGCACTCCCTTGGGAGCCTGCTTCCTTTAGTGCTTTTGTAGCTTGGGGAACCAGGCCAGGGGAGGAAGAAGGGAGGAAAAAAAAGAAAACAAAAAGCCTTGAGCACTTCTGAACTATTCCCAAAATACCTTCCCATTGAGAAGTTAGTTGTTCACGGTTTGCCCTGTCCTTTGAGTTCAAAACCAAGGTGCCTCCCAATCAAAAAAAACAGAAAGGCGCCACCAAATGCGCTCATGTTTTGGTAGGTGCTGTCACCCAGCTCTGCACACAGCATTGGGTGGCTTTGGCACAGACCAGTCTTGATTAAGAAAGGAAAAGAACAGGAAAACACGCTCATACCTCTAGGATGCTTTAAATACAAGTGAAATGAGACCCTTCTTTTCTCCCTATGTTGCCCCCCCTCCCTAAGAAGTGGGGCAGGGGGATGGGGCTCTGGGTCATCTCTCGTTTGTAAAAGCTCAAGAAACCAAAGCGGATTAGGTGAATTTCATTCGCTGCAGAGCGGGGAGGGAGGCTTTATGTTAGCCTGGTATTAGTGAGAAGGGGAAAGGGGGGCGGAGGGGAAGCGCTGGATTATGAGTCAGCACATGATGAGTAAGGGAGAAGGAAGTTTGTGGGGTGGCTGGTGGTTTCATCCGTGCTCTTAAATCCTCTTGTTAGCTGGAGGAGTCCTACAAGTGCAGTTTTCCGCAGCCGTTGTTAGCAATTATCCACCATCGTGCTTCTATATTCATGGCTCGTGCAGTGCAAGTGAGATAACCCTTTCTCACTGCTTTCCCTCTTTAATCATCCTTAAATCTCCCTCCCAGTCTCTGAACATTCATCCTTTCTAAGAGGTTGGTGGAGAGTGGGAAGATGTGCTCAGATCTGTGCGTAATTAATACCATGTCTGCTAATCAGTTGGCTGAATCACTTTCCTGCAACGAGCTGTGATATCTCACCTAAAAATTGTCAAAGCTTTATTTTTTTTTTCCCAGGGTAATTTTTCTTTCTTATATTTTTGTGCTTTTATTTCTCGTAGGCTGTTTTACAACAGCAGCTTGCGGAAGCTGCTGGCTGGACATAACTTGCTAGGAAAGCTACCGGATCGGCTCGAACGAATGCAAGTGGAAGTCCTGGACGTGCAGCACAACCAGCTCCTGGAGCTGCCATCCAACCTGCTTCTGAAAGCAGACAGGTAAATATAAAGCCTCCTTGGTGTCGGCTTGTGCGTAAGGAACCTGGCCTTGTGTTGGATTTCCCTAGCTCAGAGGAGCAGCCGTGGGTAATCCAAGGTTGTCCTCGTTTGAAAACTGCCAAGCCTTCAGTGAGATGTGAGCAGATGTCTGCCCAACTCGCCAAGACAGAGAATCCTTTTATTCTGGTTTTGTTCCCTTATATGGTTCCTTTTTCCCCCCGCGAGCTCCTGCTGTACACCTACTTGTGAGATCTCACTGTAAAGTGAAGCCCATACTATTTTCTGCTCCATACGCTGAGATGGGTTAGTGGCAGTTTCCTTAAATACATATTTTAGCCTGTCTGATGGAGTGTGAAAGCTTTTTTTCCTCTCAATCACTGGCTAGAACTTATTTAAACCTTTCAAACAAAGCTTCCCCTGCCCTTGCTTTGTGAAAATGTTATGCCTTTCACATATGCGTCACTAATTCTCCTGGTGCCATCACTTCATCTGATTTCTGTCTTCCCATTTCTATGCTGCTGGTTTTTGAGTCTTCATAATCCTCCTTCCTGGGTATCAACATATCCTGCGAGGCGGCTCTGGTGCCAGTGGCTTGGGATAGCTGGCAGCGGCTGGTGGCCTAGTCTGGGGATGGTCTCGCCTCGCTTGGTGCCGCTGCTCCTGGTACCTCTCTGCTTCTGCGAGTGGTCGGGGGCCCCTGGGCAGGCCCAAGTGCGTGGCTCAGCAGGCAGGGAGGCCGTGCTAGCCCAACGGGTGGGCGGCTGGGAGCGCTTCCAAACAAGCTCGTGGCCTGACTGCCCTCTGGACAGGAGCATTTCTAGGACATTGTCTTTTAGGTTAAAAATTGTAACGCAAAGGATGAACGCTACTGCTATGGCAAGCTTTTAGTTTTGGTAGCTAGCATGACATTCCAGTCTCTATCTTGCTTTAAACAAACCTTGAAATACTTTATATTCTTTCCCCTTGAAAACTACTACTACTTATCTTTCTATATTCAGCTTTGGCTAGGGTACCTCTTTTGGAATAAATCAATTGATAACAAAGTTATTCTGATGTTAATTTATTGTTATTTGAACCTTGACATAGAAGAATAGGCAAAACAAGGAATCTTGACAATGTTCTGGTGGTAGTTGTGATCATTTATAATATTTTTATATAGAAGCAGTGAAGTTAATAGCCTGTTCATTTGGCAAAATACTTCTCATCACTTACAGCAGCTGTAATGGCCTTGTGGATGACATTTCAAACTATTGTATGTTAAATGGTGTGAACTTCAAAAAGGTAAAGCTTGTAAAAAGCTCTTTACAGGAGGTTACAAGATTAGGTCACTTAACAAATAACACTGTTTACAGCTCCCAGGTTGAGATTCCCATATGTTAAATTGGAACAAAAGCTCTTGGTTTCAGTAAGCTATATGCATTTTTAAAAGCAAGAAGAGAACTACTGTATTAAATTAGACTCACAGGTTGTAGGTCTACAATGAGATTAGTGCCATTTGGCAGCGAGGTAGGAGCTGCATAGAATTTTTTATATTCCAGCTCACCTTTTCAAACTGAGCCACAGAACTGCAGGCGCTTTCATCTTTGGAGACATGGAAATAAATGCAGGCTAACTTGGGGGAGCTTCCCAGATGCTTGTGAAGTATGTGCTGCAGAAATGAGAAGATGCAGAGTAAGAGCATGACGTGGTCGCACAGTAAGAGCATGACGTGGTCGCACCAGACTCTGGGCTTTCCCCCTACGCCGCTTTGCGGCAGCGTGGGGAGGGCGGCTGTGGGGAAGGCTGCGGAAGGGCCCAGGAGTCGTGCCCTGGGAGATGAACCCATCCTGCCCGGTCTGGTGCCACGTCTCCCTGTGCTCCAGGAGAGCAGCTGCTGTCTGCAGGAGTGTCGGCTTTTCCCTTTGGTTTCCCCTTATTGCTTTGGAGGCCTTGGCTGTGCAGTGTCTGCCTGGCGTGCACGTCGCTGAGCCTGTGACAACCGTGAAGGAAAGACACTGGCGTGCAGATAGGCACGGCCTGAGGGCTTTCGTTTGGAGTTTGCTGCAGGAAATGTCTGTGCATTTTTTAACTTCATGTTTCCATCTATCAGCAGCTGAGTATCAGCAGAAATGAGCCTGGGCTGGGGAAAGGTGTTTGGGATTTTGTTGTTTGAAGACAAAAGTGGAAGGGCACCATTTTGAAAACGTTCCCTGGGAAGCGCAGCCTGTAGTGGCAGAGCTGTTGGGAGAGCCGAGTTCCCCGGGGCTCTCCAGTGTCTGCTCCTGCACAGATCCCTCTGCCTCACAGAGCCTCCATCTCTCCACAAACCCTCTGGAGCCTGGAAAGATGAGTTTGGTTTTTGGAAAGGAATGCAGGTCCATGCAGGTGACAGAGGATACCTTGTCTCCATACAAAGCTTCGTGGCGTGAATTATAAACACCTTCTCCTTCGCAGTCCTGGACATTTGGAGAAGCGAGTCTGGAGCTTTGACATCTAGAACACCTAAGGCAGACAGGGAG
>JAUBOD010000981.1:406176-434797 GCA_032353885.1 Nothura maculosa | reverse complement strand
TGTTTTTGGTGGAGTTATAGCGGGTCACCCAATTGCTCTCACAAACAACCTGCCCTCACAGTTTGCCGTTTCCATCTGCCGTGGCTGTCTGGGGGGTAGGTGTTCAACACTATTATGGACGTGACAGGAGAGGGGAAAGAAATTCAAAAGAGCGCAGAGAGCCGTGCAGATGCTTGCTGCACACATCCCACTTGCAGACCTACGTGGCTTCATTTGTGCACTTGGTTTTTGCATTGCTAGCGGGTTAGGGTTTGCAAGCAGCCGTATTAGGAACTGGGAAAGCCCAGTTAAGAGAACAGCTGAAGATAGGTTAGAAATGAAGAGCTGGGGAAGCAGCCCATCAACCAGGAGATTTGCTTGAATGTTTCCATCCTCATCTAAAGGAGCAGGCATAGCAGCTTCACAGGGACTGGCCAAAATGTCTTGGTTTTCCCCTCACACATGCTCATCTTGCAGGTTGTCTCTGAGATCTCACTCGCTGCTGCAGTTATAAATTATTTTAGGATAAAACAATCAGAACTTGAGGGTCCATCTCTGCAGAAGGGATTAGGAAACACTGCGTTTGTGTGGCCCTATTCTGCTGGAGACATTAGGGCATGGCCTGAACTGCTGGAGATCTCCATTTCTCTATGCATTTTATTTTTGCATCTACAAGAGTCTTTCCAGGTCTCTCCATGCTTTCAGGCTAAGCACATTGGCTTTGACTTTCTGCTGTTGCTTCACTGTTGTCTGCTTCCCTGGATACCCTTGCCTCTGTTGTTTGCTCGGATGTTCCCCATTCCTGAGTGTTTTTCCAGTGGTGGCTGCCTCAGAAGAAGGCAAAGAGATGTGTCGATGCTGTTTAAGTAGAGATCTAAGGACTGTGTATACACTGCATATACATGTTGTCCTTTGTATGTACAGTGAGCAGGTGTCAATGTCAAAAGCACCTTTTGAATCTTTATGCTGCTCCACTCTCAAGAGAAGATTTTCTTCCTCTGCTTTTGGAAGTTAAAATTTGCATCAGAGCCCTGATTTAAATAGTGAAGGCTTGGGAATGCTCCATGCATATTGGGTTTTCTTGATTCAAATAGATTCATTTTCTTCATTCTAGTGTATTTTTGAGGACAGTCATTTCCTTTCCCACCTGCCAAACCTCGGAGAAGTTAAATCTATCAATAGATTGTACTTTAATACCGCATAGAAGTGAAGGTGGCTGATTCCAGCCAGAGTTCAAGGCATATATTATTACCTCAGAGGAGAGTTTGTGCCTTGTCAAAGCTGAAGAGTTCTGGCATCTCCCTACCAGTGCCTTAGCTTTCCTTAATCCCAGCACTCCTTCAGCACTTGTTAATTCATGCTTCCCTCCCGATATTCTGCTCGGGAGTGTGAGGGCTGTTGGATGCGGCTTTCTCTGGTGCTGTGCTTTTTTCACGAGCTTGTGCTATAGCGTGTGGGTGGAATTGGAAAGGGAAACAATTTTGGATGGAGCTTTAATACTTGACATTCTGTTTCCATCTGATAAGCAATATGAGTGGGATATCTTCAAGGAACATGGATCTGTTTTTAAGGCCCAAGTGCTCGAGAGCCAGGCACACTTGTGCCCAAGTGAATTTCCATCCTCTGGAGGGCATTTGTAAGATCTGGCACCTTGCACGAGGAGGAAGGAACACAGCAGAGAAAGCAGCCGGGGGAAGGACTTCTGCCTTGAAGCACTTTGAGGGCAGAGCTCATGGTCAGGTGCAGATTTCTCAGATACGAGGTTCCAGCATTGAATTAACAAAGCTCTGTGCAGCAGCAAACTGCTGCCTCGTTCTCCTCTCTGCCCAAGGAGACTGTGGCTCTCTTCCTTTTTAATCCAGAGCCCACACTGAAAGAATTCATTGTCTGAGGACTTTTTTGTAATGTAGCAGCTTGTCCAAAAGGCCATGCAAAGAAGCAGCCTATTTTTTTCCGAAGAGTTTTAGTTCAGCTGAGGTGCTGTCAGCCCCGAAGTTATCCTGAAGCAGGATGCAAGGGCTCTGTAGCCATGCAGACTGTCGGGGGGAAGCCAGACCTGCAGGATTCCCCTCGGAAACGATGGCAAGATGTTGCTACAGCGGTTCCTGATGGGAAAAGTGGGAATATCGGGAGGATGCCCGAGACAGGGTGACTCTCCTCTTTTCCCTTTGAACTGTGTATGTATCGGAAGGGGTTTTGTTTGTCTGGGGCCTTGGTGGGCAAGAAAAGGCAGAATCTCAACCGCTTCAAAGAGCAGTGAAGGAACAGTTTGAGACTTCTTGCCGTCTCCCGTCGATGTTGGAATTTTATGGAAAAAAAAAGATTTTGTTAGATTTTGTTTTCTTTTGAATTTTAAGTGGTTTCAGTATATAGCATTTTGATAGTTTGGGCTTTATCAGAGCACTCTGCTTCCTTGCAGAAGCTTTTGCTTTGGGCTCCCCGTACTTGAGCGAGCCTGCATGGTGCTGTGCGTGAAGAACCTCACAGCTGGTGGTGCCGCTGCAGCTTCTCTGCTCCGCTTGGTTGGTTAAGGAAAGTGGCTGAGAAACACCAAAGGTTTGGTTGTTTCTGCCACAGCCTGCAGGACCATTTGTAAAAATATGGATTCCCCTTCAAGGTGGAATATGTCCATTCCTGGGAGATGTTTTACTGGCACCTCCTCACCCCTAACGTCACCATATGAACGTCTGCTCTTCCTAGAAGGCTATACAACGAGATGGACCTCCTGTCCTAGAAATCTACCCAAAATGATGTTGGAGCAGCTGGTGCTTATTTCCAGGTTGGGAATTCCCTGAGGAGAGCGTCAAGAGAGCGTCTTGAGACTGTAGAAGGAACCTCCATCAAATACTTCTATTGACTGAGCTGTGGTAGTGTCGGATTGCGAAACAGATTTTTAAGTAGGAACTCCTTACCCCTTCCAGGTTGTGCTGAAAGCTGTCATTTTGTACTGATTAGCACAAAAATACTCAGTATTAACCTGAGTGCCTTTCTTGTGGGAGAGGGCAGACTGCCATGCACACTGGAATGCACTTGCCAAAGCCCTGGTTGTCTGCACCCTAGCTATAGGGGTGCTTGGTGGTGCTTTATAAAGCAGGGGCCCCGATGGTGTGGTGAGAATCATGGAACCCTTAAGGTTGGAAGGGACCTCCAGAGGTCATGCAGTCCAACTCCCTGCTCCAGCAGGGACA
This sequence comes from Nothura maculosa, assembly GCA_032353885.1. NCBI lineage: Eukaryota > Metazoa > Chordata > Aves > Tinamiformes > Tinamidae > Nothura > Nothura maculosa. The sequence goes on along the minus strand of JAUBOD010000981.1, from coordinate 431,630 downwards.
CCCAGAGCACGGGGCACAGGGCGGCATCTGGGTGGGTTTGGAAGATCTCCAGAGAAGGAGACTCCACAGCCTCCCTGGGCAGCCTGTGCCAGGGCTCTGGCACCCTCGTTGTTAAGAAATTTTTCCTTAAGTTCCTGTGGAACTTCCGATGCTTCAACTTGTGCCCATTTCCTCTAGTCCTGTCGCTGTCCACCACTGAAAAGAGGCTGCCCCCTCCTCCTCACTGCCTCCCTCGAGGTATTTATATACACTGATCAGGTCCCCCCTCAGCCTTCTCTTCTCCAGGCTGAACAGGCCCAGCTCTCGCAGCTTTAATTAAGCTTTTACTTCATACCCTAACTTTGAGCTTGGTGGGTTTAGGGATTCCCCAAGGAGTAAACCAAACAACATCTTTTTAGAAGAACTTGTTATCAAACACTTGCCATGGCTGTTTCCATTTTTACCCCCATACTGATCTGCCCCTCCTCCTTGAGAGTTGTGCCTCCCCTGTGAATAATGAATGAGCCTGCGGATTACGCTGTGTTTCCCTGTAGTAGCCTCTGCCTGTGCCAGCCAGCTAACCTAGTTAGGGCCCTGCGCAGCACTGGGAGACTTTTGCTTTTAATGGGGATACTTTTCTTAATCCTTCAGCCTGCCATGTGACTGCTTTGTAGCATGCCCGACCCTGCTCGTAGCTGAGTTGCAACACGCTGCAACTCCTGTAAATCCATTTCATTCATTAGGAAGTCGCAGAGGTCGGTGTGAGTGCCTGGGGAGGTGAAAAGGGGAAGGCCCTATGGATGTTTAGACCTTCCCCTGAAGATCCATCCATGGAAAGAGCTTGTGCGCCTTTTGTGTCCTGTTCCCTACTTGTGTAGCCTTCAGCCAGGTTGTTCCTGAGCCCCCGTGCTTGGAAATGGCTCTGACAGTCGTTGCAGTCGCCCCTTCTCATGAGGTGGCAGCAACAGAGCGGCCTTCCAGAGAAGAATCACAGAATGTTCAAGGTTGGAAGGGACCCGTCAAGATTATCTAGTCCAACCTTCCTGCTCCAGCAGGGACACCCAGAGCAAGTGGCACATGGTGGCATCCAGGCGGGTTTGGAAGATCTCCAGAGAGGAAGGTCTGGCCTGCGCCTCGCTGTGCTCCCTGCCGACGGGCACGCACAGCTTTGCCTCTGCACCACTAGCTCGCTTAGGGCTCCCCCAAGGGAGAGAGGGCCCAAAGAGGGGCCCAAGGGAGAGAGACATTCTATTTCTCTTTAAAAAGTCTTGGTCCTGCCACAGGTACGATACTAAACAATGTTATGTTTCCATTCCTGTGGCACTGCCTGTGTGAATCCCGGCCCTCACGCAGAGCCCTGCGTGTCAGGAAGGCAGCTCTGTATTCACGACAGTGTCGGCACCTCCACCGCTCTCCTTCCCACCCGAAAAAAAAGTCTTTGAGGGAGAGCAGAGGGCTGAATTTCTGTGCTGCTTCAGCCTGTGCTGATTGTCGACCATCTGCAGAAAGTGCTAGCAATGATATCTGCCCCTTGGGGGGCAGGAGAGGGCGTCGAGGAGCTGCATAGAAATCGGCTTGCTTTCTGCCCCCTTCCACAAGCAGCCACGTAACTGTTCTTGATTTGAGGATTACTTCTATCTCAGGTTAAAGCCTGGAAGGGAAATTGCTGTTGGAATCTCAGCTTGCTGTGATTGGTGCATCTCTAGTCGTGCTAATGTTCCAAAAACAGTTCGTTCTCGAACTTTGTAGCTGTTTTTAGATCTGCAGGCTACGTGTAACCTAGCCAGTATTTAATATATATATAAAAATTGTTAAATTGTTGTTTGTTTTTTCTTTCTTTGCTTTTTTGTTTTTTTTTTCCCGCCTCCCTGGCATTTTTAGTCACTCAAAGGCCATTTGTGCTGATAGATTCAGCATTTATTCTTTTTTTGTGGAATAAGTGGTGGAAATGATTTGTTACTACTCTAACCCTGTGAAGTTCATGTACAGAAATGTTAGGGGCACTGAGTTTTTAATAAGTGAGTAGAAAGATTTTGAAGTACTCCATTTGTTCATGCTTGCTCATTTTAAAAATGTAACCGGAGGTTTTTTATATACTGCTAGACTTACACTCTTTTTATCCATTGTGGTGATCTTTTTTACTGAGAATTATTTTGCAAACATTTCATGTGTAGGTCTTTTATTTCTATTGTAGCCAAAAACCGCAGGATTTTTCTCTGAACTCCCTTTTGCAACTTTTTTTTTTTTTTTGCAGCCTGAGATTTCTTAATGCCTCAGCCAACAAACTGGAAATGCTTCCTCCAGCCACTCTTTCAGAAGAGACCCATAGCATCTTGCAGGAGCTGTATCTGACCAACAACAATCTCACAGATAAATGTGTACCCTTGTTAACAGGCCATCCACACCTGAAAATTTTGCACATGGCCTACAATCGCCTACAGAGCTTCCCAGCAAGGTAAGCAACTGGTTTCCTGCTGCTGGACCACTGGTAGAACATTTCTGCAGTGAGGACTAAACTGCCCAGAAATTTGGTGGCAGGGCTTTTTTGGAAAGTGGTGATATGCAATGGTGGTTTTATCTGCTGTGTCTTTTTGCATGTTACATTGTCCTCTTGCAGTGCACAGATGGGTGAGCTCTGGTCCTGTGAAAAGGCCATACAGTCCTGGAAAGGAGATGCCCATGGGCTTTGATGTAAGGCAAGGGGAGAGAGATGGTTAAGTAAAATGTAGAGTGAGGGTTGATCACTGGAAGATAGTGGAGAAAAAAAAAGTGAGGGGAAGTGAGAAATTAGGGGTGAAAAAAGAGGGAGAGAAGAGAAGAGGGAGCGAGGGAGCAGACGGAATGTAAGGAAAATAGTTTTAAAAATAACATTAAAACAACATTGGCAGCAGAGACATAACTTTTGTTCCTCAACTGTGTTAATATGTGACGTGAAGAGAAGTGACAGGCACTAATGTGAAAAAGGGTCTGAGTCTGCAGTTTCATTTTCTTTAAATAATGAAAACCACTGCTTCTGTCATCTTTTTCAAATACAGTTTGCATGTGTATTAAAAGAAGAATTCTCAAATCTTTTATTTTCACAGCAAAATGGCCAAGCTGGAGGAGCTGGAGGAAATCGATATTAGCGGGAACAAGCTGAAGGCCATTCCAACAACCATTATGAACTGCAGGCGCATGCACACGGTGATCGCTCACTCCAACTGCATTGAAGTCTTCCCAGAAGTCATGCAACTTCCTGAAATAAAGGTACGGGAGCAATGTGCCTTGGAGGAAGCTAGTGGAGTGCTTGCTTTAGCAGCTGTGCTCTGCCTTCAGCACTCTTGTTGCTACGGGGAAGTGCCTTCCCAGGAACTGTGACATTTAACTCCTGCTGTCTTGCCTGTAATGACAGGAAAGAGCAAAATCCTTTCTCCTGTGCTGCCTCAGGAATTTGGGACCCTGGGAATTTGATTCCCAACCCTGGGAATTTGATTATGTGCTCACGTTGGCCAGACCCCATCTTCTCCGCCAAATAGGTGTAATGGTTTTCCTGTGACTGAGTCTGCAAGAGCTGGGCATAATTAGCTCCTGCTGCCTTGGCTGTTGGTTGAAGGTCTAGAAATGGGCTTTGCTTAGAGTTTGTGCTCAGTTTTTCAAACTACTGAAGCCCTAGAACAGAGTAGGCCAACCTTAGGGACAGAGATAAATTCCAAGAACATAAAATCTCTCTATATATGCAAACTCCTTGTATTTTCCTAGTTGCAGTCATATGTTGTACAGCTCCAAGAATGCTTAATTGATCTCTTGTATGTTCTTCCACAAGTAATTCTGAACTTCCTCCTTACACTCCTTCTCGTGGAAGGCATTCTGGCACTCTGCTCAACTCTGCAGAGCAATACTGCTGCTGGCTTTCTGTGAATTAAATTGCTCCTTCACTCTGGGCTGTAATGCAGAATATTTTAGGTCTCGTGCTACTTCAGCTGAGAAAGTGAGAGACAGTTGCCTCACAGTGTCCATATCTTGTGATAACACAGCAAAGGCCATATGCAGTTCTCCGAGCTGGAGAAGTGGCTACTTGTTGGCAGAATGAAAACAGCCCAAGTGTCCTTGGCACACGCAGGGAAGCGGCAGGAAGGCCGAGTTCCCAGCCTGGCAGCGCGTGTGTCTGCGTGGGCTTCTGTGCCCGGGTCGTGCCAAGCAGCAGGAGCAGTCGTGTCTGGTGTGGGGCAGTGAGGACACATAGAGATGAGCTCCAGGTTTAGCCAGGAAATCTCCAACAAACTTGTGGGATTTTGAGTACTCCGCCCTCTTTGCAACAATGACCAGAGGAAGCCAAGGGCCATTTAGAATCAATTACAAGTGAAGTTTTTTTTTAGGAGGAAGAATTGGCGTGAGGGAGTGAGGTTCTGCACAGTAAACAGCTCTCCAAGAGCAGGAGGGTGGTTTCAGCCCCCAAAGGAATGTAAATGTAAACATGCCGATGGGAAGCAAGGAACACAAGTTACATTTTCCTTGGGTTGTTGCTCTTTGAGAAAGCTGAATGTTCCATAGAGGCATCAGTATTTAAAGTGCCACTTTTTGCTACAATGCTTAGCAGAAAATTGCTTTCAAAAGACCTCGCGCTTCCTGCTCTTGATGGCTCCTTTGGGTTATTTAGTTCTCTGTGCCAGAGCTGGCATGGAAGCCATTCATCATTTGGGACTGCCAGGAGAGGCGATAGTGTGAGTGACTCCATCTTTTTGGAAGAAAAAGGCCTAATCAGTGTGCAAGACTTGAGTAAAGCAAGTCAAAATAGCTGCTGCAGGGGAAAGGGTCGTGTCTCACAGGGCTGTGGTGCTGAGGGGAATGGGGCTGCTTCTGGCCTCTGAGTCAAGGCCAGCGATTACCAGTTTGGAGTCTGAGCTTGTATGTAGAGGGGCTGCATCCGGCACTTAGCTTAAGTGGAGCTCGGCCTGAGGCCTCTGAGAGCCTTGGAAAAATGCCCAAGTGAGCTGAGAATTTGGCACTGCTGGATGGATTTGGTAACTGTGTGAAATAAGCCCAGCTGTAGCAAAGTGTGTTACATCTGTGATTATGTCATACTTGATGGTCAGTTTTAAGGAGGTGGCCTTCATGTACACTCAAGTTTGTTATGCAGCTCTGTTGCCTGAAGTAATGGCAATCTTTCTCTCCCATTTAATTAGCCTGAGAGGCAGAGGTGTTGGATTTTGGGAGTCAATGATACTCCCTGTACTTGGGAACAGGTAGTAGCAGCACTTACTTTGCTCTCTGAAATAATTCCAGAAGAAAAACTAATATAAAAGATGGTGTTTTGCCTTTAAAGTAACTCCAGGATTTCTTAACAAGGTCCGTACAGTGATGTGATTGCCTCTAAGCAGATTTTACACATTGCAGTCAAGGCTATAGAAGTCATGTGTAGTTCTTTGCAAGATTTAAATTGCCATAAAAGACTTGGTCACAGGAGGAAAATGAACATGTTGCGGAGAGAAGGCGAGTTTGGAGACGCTTGGTCAGTGTGTGTATGTGTGTGTAACCAGATTAGCAAGTGCTTCATCCTCCTGCCTAAATGCTGGCCTTTTCCTCCCCATAACCTGTGGGGTGGCAGCAGTGGAGCTGAAGTTCTCGCCTGCCTCAGTGAGTCGGGTGGATGCCTCTAAGAAACTGCATAATAAACATGCTTGAGTTCACATACTTAAAAACTGCTTTTAATTCTCTATATTAAAAAGCACATTGAGGATATGAAGTCAAGCAGTCAGATTTTCACAAGTGCCCTATAAATGAGGGTGGTCTGTGCACACTGGGTCAGCCTCTACAAATAATGAAGGGAGCTGGAGACAGCCACACCTGGGCACTTGTCCCAGCACATTTTTCTTTGCAGTGTTTTTAGCTGTTTTGAATTTTCAGTAGAGCTCAGAAACCCGGATTTTTTTTGCCAGCCCAAAATCTGAGTTTACTTTCCCCTGTTTTTTGTTTTGCTAACAGCTAAATTGCTTCTATACCATGGTACTTTTGCTGGACTGCTGCAGTCAAAAATCACATGTGGGTTTCCTGTCACAATTTCTGGTCAAGATTGTTGTTTGTAGGAGCATTGCCTCGAGGGAAGTGAAGGAGGCTCCAACAGCAGTAGCATCTTAAGGATGAAACTAGTAATCTGTGCTGCTGTGCCCACCTTCGGCACAGCATAGTGAAGATTAGTAGTGAATATTAAAATAGTGACTATTAAAACATTAAAATCCTTGTCCTTAGCTTGGCCCATGCCCGTGCGCAGTCCTGGAGGCAGTTGCATTATTCTTCTGATGCTGCACGGGCTGGGCTAAACCAGCCTTACATTGGAGTGAGGCGTGAGGAAATTAGGATCTGCTAGGAAATACACCTGCCTGGGAAAGAGAATGCAGCCTAAATTCCACATGGCTCTGCAGAAACTCCGGAACCTCTTCCTCCAGCAGCGCAATGAAACTTCAGAAATCATATCCTGATGAAGAGGTTACAATCAGCAGTGCCTGGGGCCCAAGGGATCCGCTGCAGCGCGTTGCTGCCTGCCACATGCAGGCACGTAATGAGAGCAATGGGATTTCCCATTTTGTGCTCCTCGTTTCAGCCTTCTCCTCCGTCAGATTTATGGTGGTGTCGAGGTGTTGATCACAGCAAGGCCTGCTGGCAGCTCTTTAATCTGAGAAGTAATTACTGGATCTGTGCAAGCAGCAGGCAGTTGGGCAGAAGGAGCAAACAGCTCCTTGGCATAGCTGCACTCTGCGGTGGTATTTGCATGACGGGTTTGAGTTTGGATTTCCTTATCAGGCTTGGATAACTGTGCCTGCACTTCGCTCTGCGTAGATACTGAGGCCTCCATATCAAGCAACCTTGGGATTCAAGATCTGGGTCAAAAATATGCATGCTGAATATATTTAATAAAGTATTATGATTTTTCTCATTCACTTTGGGGAAGAAAGTGGGGAATGATTTAAACTGACTTCAGAAGAGAGGCTGCTATGTCAGCGTCTTAGAGGCCCCAACTGTATTTTGTGTCTACTTTCTTAAGACTGGTAGCTGGTTTTATCAGCAACAGTTTGTTTCCTAAAACAGTGGTCTCTTAATGACACAGATGACCAGTGTATCCTCCTTATGAAGAGCAGACAAACTTGTGAGTTTTGTGCCAGGATTGTGGCTGGTCAGAAGTGGAAATGGAGTGAACGGCTGCAGGTGCCCCAGACGTGTGGGAACATGGCTGAGTGCCAGAGGAAGGTTTTTCTTTAAGAACCACTCACGGAAATTAATCTTGGATCTTTGAATCTTTTGGTCTTGGGTCTTTGATGCAGCCTTTGTTATTCATGAGACGTGTAGTATTACATTTAATCAAAATTTGTTGATTCCTGATGGCAGCCGAATCCTCCTGCTTATTTGGCCACTTTCCTTTGCAGTGTGTGGATCTGAGCTGCAATGAACTGAGTGAAATCACGTTGCCTGAAAACCTGCCTCCCAAGCTGCAAGAGCTGGACCTGACTGGAAATCCCAGGCTAGCCTTGGACCACAAAAGCCTAGAGCTGCTCAAGTAAGTTAGCTTAAGAGCAGAGAGTGCCATAAATATGTGACAAAACTGCAATACACAGAAATGTATCTCTCTTTAAGTAGCGTGACTCCTGACAGAGGATTGGAGAGTAATAAATTGTATGAGCAACTCATAAATTAATATTTTATAGAAGGGGACCACATTACCCACTTCAGTGCAATTGTTTTCAACTGTAACCTCTGAAATGGTCACGTATAACCACCGTGGGAGTAATTTGACGTCCCTTTTACTTCTGACACCATGTTTTACTAAAATATTTGGTTTATTTCACTACTGAGACACCAGTAACTTGTTACTATATATTTTTTGCTCATATTTGTTTGGATAATCTCCTCTCCTCTTCCTCCTCCTCTCCCTTCTCCCCTCCCCTCCCTTCTCCTCTCCCTTCTCCTCTCCCTTCTTCTCTCCCTTCTCCTCTCCCCTCCCTTCTCCTCTCCCTTCTCCTCTCCTCTCCCTTCCCCACATTATTAACATTTGTAGCTATTTATGGAGCATGTTTGGCTGTCAGGAGCCCTGGCCGCTGCTGTGTTAGCGTCAAGAGAGGCGACTGGGTGCGAGGGCCCTCGGGGCTGGCAGTGCAGGGTTTCGAGGCCGCCAGATGCCGGCCGGCCTTGGTGCGCTCGGCCTGGCTGGGGAGTTGGGGGGCGGCAGGCAGCGCTCGGAGGGGGAGCCCAGCCCGGGAAGGGCCGCGGTGCTGGGGAGCTCGGGCGGCACCAGGAGCGTGTGCGGCAACAGGGCCCGGCGGAGCTCAGTGCTGGCCGTGAAGGGTGTCAACAGGCAGGGCTGCTCTCCTTAAGCCTTGTGTTCCTGGAAATTCAGGCCACTGGCAGTAAATGGGGAGCATGGAGGGCTGGAGGCCGAGCTAGAAGCTTCCCTGTCCAACCAGGGAAGGCCGAAGGGCTGAGGTGCCTGCACCAACGGAGGCCGGGGTCACCTCTTAGCAAGGGCTGGCACGGAGCTGGTCTGCGACCGGTGCCTGTTGTTGTGGAAAGCTGATCTCCGTGCTGCTGTTCCTAAAGGGATTTTTTTCCCCCTTAAGGACTGATGTGGGTCATGCAGATTTCATCTGAATACAAGGAAAAGAAAGCAGAGACTTACTCAAAATGGGTGGGAGAGAAGCATGAGTTATAAAATGACTCTCCTGTTCCAGCTTTCATCAAGCTAGTGACAAATTAGCCCTGAATTCCTTCTGGCCGAGTTTGAAAAACACAGCAAAGGGGTGGGGGTAGGGGAAAGCAAAGCCACATAAGCCAATCAGCACAGCTGACCTTAGGGAGGCTCTGCTGCTTGCAGCTTTTCTGTTCCCTGTATGTGGACATATAAAAGCAGCCACCCCAGATGTCCTGCTTTGTTCTACTCTATTAAATGAAATACTGTGGTAGACCTAGATGAAGAAAGCTGCTCTCTCCGCGTTTTAAGCTAGATCCCACCAGCATGTTATTCCAGTGCACCTTTCCCTTCTCCTTGCAGCAATATCCGCTGCTTCAAGATTGACCAGCCCTCGGCAGGAGATGCCTCAGGAGCCCCCGCAGTGTGGAGCCACGGTTACACAGAAGCATCAGGAGTCAAGAACAAGTAAGAACCGACTCAAGTAGTTTTTACTGTTGTTTTTCCTACACAAGCATCCTAGCAGCTGCATGTCTCTGCTGATACAAAAAGCCCCTTTTTAAGTGAAGATTTTTGGAAATTTTGGACCTCAGAAGGGCAGAGGCTGTGCCGTGACATGTATTTGTACCTTGGGTCCCTGCCTGGCTCTCAGCTTTCTGCTTTGTTAGAGGAGTTGCCAAGATACAAGGGTAACAGACACGTTTAGTCTTTGCAAGACTCCCAGTATTTGCAAAAGATCCAAATGTTTATTTTTCTCTTTGGAAACCTGCTTTGTCGTGAACTAAGATGTTTACCAGGAAAATCAAGGTGCTACGGGAACAGGTAGAATGGCCAAACTCTGAATATTCAGAATATGTGGGACTTGCATGACTAAGGTAACACTTGACAAATAACACACCAAAAGTCTGCCTGTCTGGGTGTTGCTGGCTGTGTGAGGAGTCTTTCTTTGCTGCATAAGTAACTTTTCTGAAGCCTTCTGCTACCCAGGTTTCCCTCGCAAATGCCAGTAGACTCCTTTACCTAAAATCCAACAGCTGACTAGTCATCACTGTGTCCCATCATTAAGATTGCTTGGCGAGGGATAAGTGCAGGTTCAGTTGGCATTGCTTTGAGGATACTTTTCCTCTTAAAACCTGCCTTTCTCCACGCGACACCAGGCTGTGCGTGGCAGCGCTCTCGGCCAACAACTTCTGCGACAACCGCGAGGCCCTGTACGGCGTCTTCGACGGCGACCGCAACGTGGAGGTGCCCTACCTGCTGCAGTGCACCATGAGCGACGTGCTGGCCGAGGAGCTGCAGCGCACCAAGAACGAGGAGGAGTACATGATCAACACCTTCATCGTCATGCAGCGGTGAGCCCGGCCCCCTCCCGCCCCGCCTGCCGCGCTGGCGGCTCTCCGGCTAAAAACCGGCCCTCTGCCTGCTGAGAGAGAAGGGGAGAGGGGGAAAACCCCACCGTGGTGCCAGGCAGCTGGATCTTCTCTTTATTTCTATTGTTCTGTTTTTGTGGATATTGGTGGCTCTCTTTGCTAGGGTGGGGAGGGGAATCCCACACTTGCCCACCCACCCAAACAGAATAAAACAACCTCACGATTCTTAAATGTTCGTGACTAAGGAGTGGGTGGAAGTTTTACTCTTTTTTTGCTGTCTTCTTTAAGTCTTGCTACTCTGAATGGGCAGTAGCCAAGGCAGCGGTGTGAATATCCTCATCATTTTTTAAAAAAACTTACTCATTACTACAGCCTGCAAAGCCTGGGCTGGTCCCTCCTGTTTCTCTGTATTGATTCAGGCTATGTAAAGGCCACATAGCTGTTTAAAACGTGCATTTTGACTCCTTCAACATGTCTATTTTGTATTATCTACGGTCTCATTTGACCGTAGAGGGAATATCACTTGAGCGAGGCCCAAGCAAAGCGATATGATAGCGCTGGCTGTAACAGTAGCCGTGCCTGGTGGTTTGGAATCAGGCTGTGTTTAAATGTGCTGCTCTTGTCAGAATAAGAAATTGTGCCTGGGGAAACACTGTTGAGTGAAGGATGAAGAGGAGGAAGGGCATCGAACAAAAGAGGAGAAGGAGGTCAGAGAAACAAAGCAGAGAGCAAACAAGCAGCCTAGAAACCCAGGAAATGGATTGAGTTAAAAGCAGCAGCGCTTTGTCATTCGAATGCTGCCTTTTTGAAGAAGAAAAAATAATAAAGTTCCAAAGCCCAGGAGCAGGGGCAGTAGGGTGGGAGTGACGCTTCCCAGCACAGGATGGAAGCGCCTCCTTTCCACGGCTGCTGAGGCTGGGAATGCTGCACACTTCCAACCTCAACAAAGCCCCCTGCAAACCCGGTGCTGGAAGTGCTTTCCATGGATCTGCTCACTGCTAATGGAATTTCACAGGAATGCAGCATTTCTGCTAAACGTTTTGAGTTTGTTTACTCTCTTTTAGTGTCTCAAGGCAAAACAAGCTAACCAGTGCTTTGGAGAGCCAGAAATAGTATTCATTCTAGCTGCATTCCACCATTCACTGAGGGCTACTGAGTGATGCTCTGCAACATTCCTGGAGTGGTTTTTAATATTTTTTTTAGTTGAAGCTTGGGTACAAGTGTATCTGCACGTGAGCTCTCCTGCTCTCTGAACCCAGACTTAGCTGCACTACCTGGCCTTGATGTAGTTTTAGCAGGCTCTGTAATTCACCTTTGAAACTACTGAAGGTGAAGGCACCTGCAAACAGTACGGGGAAGGACAAACATTTTCTCACAGTCCTGTTTAAATTCATCACGTACAGCTAATAGAATGTGCATTCATTTCAATACTAATGACACAGTTCTGGATTCTGACATTTAGTTTACTTTTTTACTTTGCCCATAATGTGGTTTTTCATGTGTGTGTTTTCTGGGCTTTGATTTTTTTCAATTTTATTTTTTTTACTACTGGGAAGGAGGCTTCATTTTTAAGAGCACAAGTGATAGGTTAGTAGCTGAGGTGACAAATGAGATGCGTACCTTCTTACAATAGCTAGCAGCAGCTGTGCCTTATTGATCATTTTTATGCTTCTTTCTCATAGATTTATCACTGAATCACTGGGTGGTTGAGGTTGGAAGGGACCTCTAGAGATCACCCAGTCCAACCCCCTGCTCCAGCAGGGACATCCAGAGCACGGGGCACAGGGCGGCATCCAGGCGGGTTGGGAAGATCTCCAGGGAAGGAGACTCCACAGCCTCCCTGGGCAGCCTGTGCCAGGGCTCTGGCACCATAATACCATAATAAAACAAACCACAAAATAGCGAGCCTCTAGCTTAGCTCTTTGCTTAAAAATGGTTTCTAAAGGTAAAATTACATGTTAAAATGTGTAGCCTAGAAGCCAAAGCTGTGGCTCTTCTTAAGCTCTACCTGAACTCATGTGATGGTGTTGGTATTCCAGCACTTGAGCACTCCTCCTGACCTGACCCCAGCCCAGGCTTCCAAGCAACCTGCTCTCAGAGCGAGGAGAGCAACAGCCCTCTGTGATGAGGGTGGAGAGGCTGGGGTAGCCGCCTGCCCGCGGAAGCAGCGCCGCACTCTGCAAGTGCCCTGCAACGCAGCCCTAGGGTCACAGCCTTCGGGGAGCCTTGGCTGGGCTTCTACCAGGGAGCCAGTAGAGTTAATGCCCCCAGTGCTTGTGCTTGCAGAGCAGTGGTTGTTGTGCCATAGTGCCCGTAACACGTGCTTTCCAATGAATGAACAATCTTTGTCTTGTCCGAATTCCAGGAAACTTGGAACAGCCGGACAAAAGCTTGGAGGCTCTGCTGTCCTTTGCCACATAAAGCATGATCCCATGGACCCCGGTGGGTGCTTCACGTTAACCTCAGCAAACGTGGGGAAGTGCCAAACCATCCTCTGCCGGAACGGGAAGCCTCTGCCACTGTCCAGGTGTTACGTGATGAGCTGTGAAGAAGAGCTGAAGAGGATCAAGCAGCACAAGGCCATTATCACAGAGGTCAGAGAGCTGCCCTGTTTAGGGAAGAAGGGTTGCTGCAAGATGCAGCTTCCTTTGAGGGTAGTTGCAACATGTAAAACTAGATGTCCATGTTAGCACCTTCTGAGAGATGGTAGTAGTAGCAGTTTGGATTCTGGAGGAGTTGTTTTCCCTTTGAGGTGGTTCCTGTGGGGTTGCATGCGACTGCGATTGTGTTGTGTTGAAAGAGGGAAGCCGAGACCCTCCTCCTATTGGGAGAGGAATTGCTGTGTCCATGTGGTCGCAAAGAGCCCTCCCACCTGATGGGGGCCCAGAGGATGAGAGGGCAGAAGCCACGCTGCCCTTCCTGCTGGAAGCTCCCGGCTGGCTCTCGTTGCTGTCAGAGCCCACGTGCTCCCAGGGCTGAGAGCCCCGAGGGAGAAGCCAGTGCTCAGGCTGGGAGCCACGGAAAGGTTTCTTGTCTTGCCTGGACACAGTCAGCGTTGGGGGCCAGCTCCAGGCCCCCATGCAAGGGGAGCAAGGCTGCTTGCTCCCTTCCTGCCTTGCTTGGTGTGGCACGTGCACAACACTAGCTCCAGACTGTGTCCTGATGGGGAGGAAGGGGCCCAGAGCCGGCTGCCGGGCCCACGGGAAGGGGGCGCGTGCGGAGCCCTGCACGTGCCTGGCCGTCTTGCAGCAAGGGGTGACACCTAAACGTGAGGGGCTGGAAGGGAGGCGCTCTGCAGCAGAGCTGCATCACCAGCGCTCTGCCGTCTCCTTGCTTCCTAGGGGAGAAGGGAGGTTTCTGAGCAGAGTCTTAAGATGACTCACTGATTTCGTGCCCTTTGATGCCCTGTCACTTCTATCAGACTTCTAATAGGGAAGCTAACAAGGCAGCGAGATTTGTTTTCCTTCTGAATGGTTTTAAAGGGGAAGCTTTTTGAGTCTGTTTCACTCTGCTGTGGCGCCTTGCTCCGTAACCACCGCTGCTGTCCCCAACTGGAGCGGATGCCGGGAGAGGCCCGCGCTGTGGTTGGTCTCGAGCACCCTGTGGGTGCAGTGGTGGGTGCCCCGGGCTGGCGAGTGAGCATGCTCCCCCTTCCAGGTGCTCACTGCCTATTCCGGCAGCTCGGATCCCAGGCAGGACACGATCCAGCCACTTGGATATGTATGGGGTTCACTGTTCAAATATGCCCATTTTTCAGTGTTTTCCCTTCAAATACTACCCCCCCCCCTTGGAAATGTCATATCTAAGTGGGAGTGTAGTAAGTAATTGGGGCATGTAAAACATTTCCCTGCAGCTCAGCTGCCCGAGAGATGCAGGCTTGCACTCTGCTGCAGTCGACTCGCACGCTCCATTTAGAGCCTCCTTTTAGTGACCCTTCACTCCCAGAGCGAGGAGCCAAGACGAAGCCCCCGTTGTCACCGCTGCACGAGCAGAGTCACAGCCCAAGGACCTGCCGCCAAAGCGAGCGGCCCTGCTGATCTGCCCAAGGGGAGGGAGGGAGGGAGGAAGGGCCCAGTGTGACTCACTGGCAAACACGAGTCCAGCTGGCGCTCCCAGCTGCAGAGATGGATGCGTGGATGGATGGATGGGTGGATGGATGGATGGATGGATGGATGGATGGATGGATGGATGGATGGATGGATGGATGGATGGATGACTCCTTCTTGCAGACCTGCACTGTGCTGCTCTGTGCATAGGTGATGCTGCTGACAAGCCTTTGGGGTGAGGGAGGCTTAGCACAAGATCTGGAAGCAGCCTGAGCTGTGCTCAGCCTCAGCCCTGTCCCTCTGCTCCTCCGTCCCCACTGCTGTGCGTGGCCGTGTTCGGGCTGTGGCCGAAGCAGCCGCCGAGCGAACACGAGGCCGAGCAAGCACCAGGCATGGGCACATGGGCAAGGCCATGCAGCCTTGCCCGCCGGGTGCCCAATTTCCTGTCCTTTCTCCTTGTAGGACGGCAAAGTGAACGGTGTGACAGACTCCACGAGAATCTTGGGCTACACCTTCCTTCACCCGAGCGTCGTGCCGCGTCCTCACGTGCAGTCCATCACGCTGACGCCGCAGGACGAGTTCTTCATCCTGGGGAGCAAGGGCCTGTGGGAGAGCCTCTCCATGGAGGAGGCGGTGGAGGCGGTGAGGAACGTGCCCGACGCGTTGGCGGCTGCCAAGAAGCTGTGCACGCTGGCACAGAGCTACGGCTGCAACGACAGCCTGAGCGCCGTGGTGGTGCAGCTCAACGTGTCGGAGGAGAGCTGCTGCTGCTGCGAGCTGGCCGGCGTGCCGCCGCCCAGCCCCGGCATCTTCGCGCCCTCCGTCAGCGTGGTCATCAAGGAGCGCCCGGCTGAGGCGCTCGCCATGCCCTCCTCCAGCAGCGGCGTCGCCTCCGAGATCAGCAGCGAGATCTCCACGTCGGAGATGAGCAGCGAGGTGGGCTCCACGGCGTCGGACGAGCCGCCGCCGGGCGCGCTAAGCGAGAGCGGCGCTGCGTACGCCGGGGAGCCGCGCTGCTCGCTGCACCCCGTCTGCCTCTCGGGCTCCTTCCAGCGGCAGCTCTCCAGCGCCACCTTCTCCAGCGCCTTCTCCGACAACGGCCTCGATAGTGATGACGAGGAACCCATCGAGGGCGTCTTCAGCAACGGCAGCCGCGTGGAGGTGGAGGTGGACATCCACTGCGGCCGCGCCAAGGAGAAGCAGCTCCTGCAGGCGCCCCCGGAGGCCAGCGACGAGGGCATCGTCATCAGTGCCAACGAGGAGGAGCCCGGCGTGCCCCGGAGAGCTGAGGGCTCCGCCACGGGCACCATGGGGCGCCGGCGGGGCAATGGCTCCGTGGCGCCGCATGAGCGGAGCCACAACCTCATCGAGGTGGCAGCGGACGCGCCGCTCAGGAAGACAGGCGGCTACTTTGCCGCTCCGGCGCAGCCTGATCCGGATGACCAGTTCATCATCCCGCCGGAGCTGGAGGAGGAGGTCAAGGAGATCATGAAGCAGCACCAGGAGCAGCAGCAGCAGCAGCAGCAGCAGCGGCAGTACCAGGTGGAGCACGTGGCAGACTATTATGATACTCCGCTATGACCCTCCCTGCGTCCTGCTCGGGGGCGAGCGAGGCTTGGGAATGGGGCCGCTGGGGCCACCGTGCAGCAGGATCCCTCTCCTCCTCCTCCTCACATGTCCCTTCCCCTGTCCCACCACCACAGAGACTGCAGCTTCTCCGTCTGTTAGGTTTAATATCCACTGACTTTCTTCTAGAGATGCTTTACCAGTAAGGTTTAAAATAGTTAACTTTCCCTTAACATATCAAGTGTTTAAAAAAAAAAAGAAAACAAAAATACAAATAATGAAAAGGTTTAATATATTGCTGAGAAACAGATGATGATGTAATATTTTTTAAAATGGCTCATTTGTTTTGTTTGTTTGAAAAGCAGGGCAGTAGCCAGTGCTAAATGATTTAAGTAATATTGTAATACTGTATTTCTTTGAGAGAAAAGGCTTTTTTTGGTCTTGAAAATGATAGACATTTGTAGAATATGGAGACTAACTCCTAGGAGTTGCTTTACTCTTTCAGGTGACTTAAGTCACTGAGATTCACTAATTTTCTCTGAGAGAACAGTTGATTGGGAAATTATTGTAAATAGCTCAGTGTTGTATAGTGATGCTTACTTGTTTTGTAGCCTTGGCATTAAGGACACAACCTGAACAACTCTTTTCTTATCGACTGTTTGGGCCATGGTCATCGGACGTAGCGGGCAGAGTGACTGTGTACGAGGTAGATGATAGGAATTAGGTGGGATAGACCATTTAAAAAACAAAAAAATCCTCCGATCTCTTTCTTTTCCTTACTTTTACAGACACGTTTTGTGTTCCTTATTGCTGCCACAACCAGCATGATTGTATAGAGCTCATTTGCTGTAGAACATTTACATACCAAGAGTTATATTAAAGCAGAATGCACAAATGAACATGTCATAATTTTTGTTATAATAAATATGGAATTTACAGACGATGTCTGCTCCTGTGTCTGAGTCATTGTGCAGCAGTTCAGCAGCAGCCTGCTCTGGCTCACCACACTGCTACCCAGGGACACTGCGAAGGGATTTTCTTTTTCTGTTCTTTTAAATTTTTTTTACAGTAATTGCAGGTATTTGTGTATATTTTGAGGCTTCTTAGTAAGTAAACTGACCAATCTTCTTTCAAAATACAGGATCTCCTGAGCGAATCTTGGATGGAGAAATTTAACTATTTAGTTATTTTCTTTCCTCATACTAATTCGGCCCTATTGATTTGCCCTTCTCCAGAGTATTGACTCTGCTGGAAGACTGAATAGGAGCTGGGCCCTCCCTCTGTTCCCTTGGAACTGAGTAACTGAAGGGAGAAATGATGAGGGGATAGTTCAGGCTAAGAAAAGGGAGAAGGAAAACATTGAATATGGAAAGAAGAAGAAAAATGTGAAGAGAAGGTGGAAAAGCAGACTTAAAGCTGCATGCATAAACTCAGATTTGGCTGAATGACTTTGAATAAACCTGAATTTAATAACAGCATGTGGGGGAAGTTTATTACTTCTTTATTCAGGAACTAAATAGCGTTTTTGTGATTTTAACAGAAAATGAGGCCTCCATTTTTCAATGTTACCTCCAATCAACAGGTTACTACTACTTAAAAGTAAAACCAGCATCTGATCCGAGCAGGGCCTTGCTCCTGCTTTGCCTTCGGGATGCGTTTTGTGGCAGGACAGGCCTTTTCCGAGAGGACGTGTCCAGGACCCGGGGCGACTGCCTTTAGAGAGCTCCCGAGCTGCTTTTCCTGATGGAGCAGTAGAAATAACTAGTGGAAGAGGAGCAAACGCAGCAGTACGTGGATGGGTTCATGGTGTTGCCTGCTCTGGATGCGCTGCAGAACCGTTGTGTTCATCCATCAGCTGTAGGAGCATTGCACTTTACTGGAAACTCATCTTCAAAACACCCCTTGTTCTTTTTAAAGGCAACTCGTTAAATAATGCATTGAAACCAAGTAGATGTATGGGTTATTGCCAAGCAGCACTGGGACTTGGTTGCTTTTTTGCCTTCTGTCCATCTGTTGCTCGAATCTAAAGGTGCTAATTGGCAAGGACACGACCAAGGCTCAGGCAGGTGATGACAAGTTCAGGGTTTCTGGAGCAGCTTAGAAAACTCTGCACCTTAAAAAGTGGCAGTTTCCTTCTCTGGGGGATCCACTGCTCCCTGTGCTCCTCCTTGTGATCTGCTTGGAATGAAGGAATGAAGAGCAGGCTGGAGGGTGCGAGGTCCCTTTCATAGGAGCCCGGCAGCCTCCTGAACTCTCGTTTCTCTAGTGTGACGAGGGAGGTGCGTAGGCTTTGCACAAAGTTTCTCCTCTCCTCATTTGGAGGACAAATTCGAGAGCTGGCCAGGCTGCCCCCTTTGCTGCTTACAGGAAACAATTCTGTTTCTCTCCTGCCCTTGCCTTGAAGCAGAAGTTGCTGGTCAAAACCAACAACCCAGGCAACATGCTGCTTTCAGCAAGCCCCTTTTGAAGCTGCAATTAGGACACAGGGCTTTTACAGCATTAAAGTGATGGGATTTGGGCTGAAGAATTTACCTCCGGAGTTCTGGTCTGTCTGTAGGAGACAGATTTCCATTAAATGGCCTGTCTGTCTTAGCGAGTCATCATGCAAAGAACTGAAGTGTTCATAGGGTCTTTTCCATCCCTCTGCTGACTTTCTGTATGGGTTGGCTGCCTGGGAACAGCTTGTGAGAGTCCTATGTTCATTTTTAAACAAGGGCTTTAAACTCAAGTTTGGAAACCAGATAGCAGTTTTTGTAGCTTGTGACTCTTTGAGGCATCTCTCATCTTTTTAACACAGACTTAGTGTGTTCTTACCTCATGGGCACTGGAGCTACAGTCGTCAACTTTCTTTTTGTATGTTCCTACAATTCACAAATTTATAGTTAAGCTCCCAGTGTATTTCATGTGCCTTGGACCAGCCAGGAGCTGCCTAACGCAGAGAAATGCATTTGCTAGTGCTACCTGGCAGCTGTAGCCGGGCAGAGGTTGGGGGCGAAGGAAGAGGAAGGCTGGGACCTGGAGGAGAAGCAGAGGCTCCTCATCCTCCCACCCTGCGTCCCTGACACCTGCCAAGAGCCACAGCCAAGACGGGCAGAACTGCCCCAACAGGGGAAGGTGAGTGACTGGCAGCAGAAAATGGACACATTTACGGTATTTACTGGGGAGAACTTTAAATGGGAAGTTTTGAGGGTGTTGAGAGGTAACTCAGCTGCTTACATGCTTGTATAGGAGGACTCTTTTCTGTGGGATAAAAGCTTTTCTATCTTGCTTTCTGTCTTGGTGCTCATATATAATGTATTCTGTCGTGCACAAGAACCCATTGGTGCTCAGTGCACTCAAAGCACAGTGTAGTCTTCTCACTGGTGACCAGTGCTGTGGTGCTCCTGCTGTCCTGGCACTTACCGCTTTTAGCAAAGAGCAGCATATATCTGTGTAGGTTGGCTCCCTAATGGCTAGGAGGACATTGTGCTCTTACTGCAACGCCCCTCGTGCTGCCCTCTGAGCACTTCCCTCAGAGTGATCTCACTCTGATTGCTGTCTTGCTTGCAACTCACACAAACAATTCTGCAAATTACAGGTAGGAATTCTGTGGGGAGCAGAATAAGCCTGGCTTCCCTGCTTTGGGTGCACAGGCGGCAGGTGTTAATGAAGTTTCTGGGCACACTGCTGGAAGCCGGGTCTGAGAAAGTTCCTGGCAATCTTTAGTCCTTCCGTGATGCTTGGGTTGTTAACCTGACTCTCATATTCAGAGGACTGTTTCCTGAAACACTTTGAGCTGACCACAACAAAGCCTCTTTGAAGTCTGCATGGAATACTTCATCCATGATGTCTTCTGATATTCTCTTGTTAAGTAATTCTGATTTTTATGTCCATGCAAGTAAAACCTCATTCCTGTGGATGGTGGACATCTCAGACATCATTGCACAGGTGTCTACTTACAGAGCATAAACCCTAAACAAGAGAAAATAACAGGGAAGACTGATCACATCTGGCCATGCCTTTTCCCCTTCCCTTTTGGAAGGCTGTGGGAACAGGAGAGAATAGAGGTTTATGTATGTTTCTGTAATAGAGCGAGGTTTGCCTTGCCAGGTCACTGTTAACTTCTTAAGGCACCTGCAGTGCTGTAGCTGCCAGCTGCAGCTGCCCTCGTCGTGGGGGGCATCTTGTGGGGCCACCTTGCAGGCCTGGCCCCAGGCAAGGCCTGCTCAGCAAAACCTAGTGAGCTGCTTATGTGCCTGGTGGAAGAGCCCAGCTTGGTTCAGCAGAGCCAGGAGCTTCCAAAGAGCAGCCAAACGGTAACTTCAGCCCAGTGGGACCAGCACGCCTGGCGTCAATGAGGGGGAGAGCTCTCCTACGGGGAGAAGGTTTCTGAGAGCAAAGGCGCAGGCTGAG
Organism: Nothura maculosa; assembly: GCA_032353885.1. Taxonomy (NCBI): domain Eukaryota; kingdom Metazoa; phylum Chordata; class Aves; order Tinamiformes; family Tinamidae; genus Nothura; species Nothura maculosa. Next base: position 411,624 of record JAUBOD010000981.1, on the reverse strand, counting down.
CTGCTCTGAACTGCTCTCTGTGATAATCCCTCCCCAGTGGCTCTAGGGCAGCTGTATTGGCAGGAGTCATAAAAATGCTGTGGTTCAGCTGGAACCAGGACTTATAAGTGTCTGTGAAGTGACTGTACATTCACTCTTGTATCTTAACCACTGCTTTACTGTCCCGCCTTGTTATCTCAATTGACCTGCTTCAAGGCCAGCCTTTTGCACTGTTGTCAGGTTGGTAGATTTGCTGCTTTCTGGTTTTAATTGCTTGTTAGCTGCGTGCTGGCGCTTGCTTGCGGTGAGAATTTTGCGTCGTGCTGCCTGCACTTGCCTGCCTGGGCCTCGGTGAAGGCTACCCCAGACCCTGGGCTGATGGTGCTGTGCACAAACGCCATATGGAGTAGACTGCAGCTTCTGTGGACATGTACCAGTTAAAATTCATTGCTATTTGAGAAGAAATAAAACTATTTACATCTGTTTCAATTAAAACAGGAGGCGGGGGGAACCACCTAAATATTCCTTACATTAAAAGCAGCTGCAGGTGATAATTGGGATACTGTGTGTCTAGGAGATGGTAAAAGAAATTTTTTTTTTTTTTTTGGCTTTAAATCGCTGGTGTAGAGGACTGGCCCTTGCTTTTCTCCAGCCTGTTATTTATATTTCCATTCCTGTTGAGTTCAACAGTTCATCCTTGGCACCTTCCTCTGCCAGGCCGCAGAGCTGGAATTCCCCTGTGGTCGACTCAAATACCTCCTGTGCCTCTTCTGTTTTATCTCCCGCAGGGAGTTAATCCTGCCCTCTAGGTTATGACTGAGGCAGGATCTAAACAGAGCCGACACTATCTCCTCTTTCTCTATGTTTCTTTAAGCTGTAAGGCCAAGGGCAGGGTGCTCACTGGGAAGAAGCTGTCGTGCAGTAGGTGAAACGTAACCGAGTTCTGTGTATGTCACGCGAGGGCCGGTGCCTTCCCTAGCAGTGAGACCTGAGGGTGCATGAGCCTCGCTCGGGCCTTGTGCCATGAAGGGAATGGTGCCCCCTTAGCAAAACTCAAGTAGACTACCAAAAATATACATATTTTTTTACAGATTCTTTTTGCAGTTCTGTGGAAGCCCCTTTGGCTGGGTATGTCAGTAATGTTACTGCAGGCCTGCAGTAACCCATGCAACCCCATGACCAGGGCCTAGAGACCCAAAAAGCCCAGCAGGCCCTTGGCTCCTCCCGTCAGATTAGACACCTGCATTGAGACAAATACGCAGATCCAAACAGTGAAGTTGTCAGTACTGAGTCGCCAAACAGACCAGGGATTGTTTTGCTAAGTAAAAATATGCCGTTGAATGCTTTAAAGAAAGTTAGGACATGGAAGTAACCATGAAAGAAGGCTGGTATGGCAGACGCGTGCGCGTCGGTGCCTTCTGCATTATGTGTTTTCCCACTGTAATCCCTACAAAGAAGAGGGGCACCAGCGCTTTGTAGGAAGTCCTGCAAAAGGTGCTGCCTGCAGTGAGTGCTTCTAATTTGATCCTGAATGGTGGAATATATAGAAGTCACAGCAGAGTGTTCTGCTCAGCTGGATTTAAATCTGTGTGGCGGGAGAGTGCAAACACTGCTGTGTCCTTTTCAAAGACTAAAATGATTTCATGTGGGCACCCTGATGGCCAAAGTTCTCCTCCTAAAAGAAAAAAGCAGCTCTCAAAGAAAGTTCTGTGAGCCCTGCTGATGAGTCACCTGTGGTGGAGCCATTTAATGCAAGGCCAAGAGATGCCATCCTCTCCTTTTTGTTGGACATATTTGACCACAAAGCTCTTCAGAGCCAACTCAGGTTATCAACAGAGTCTTTCCACAAGGTTTCTGCAGGATCTCGAAACAGCAACTTAGGGAAGAACAGAGCAAAACAAGAAGTCTGTGCGAGAACTCAGGAAGCGTAAGAACAAGATCAGCAGCTTGTGATCGGCCCCTCTCTAGGTGACCTGTGGCTTGCGGTTTTTTGAGGCCAGAAACAGTCTCTTTGTGAAGGAGATAAAACTGTAAAACAAATGGCTTCCGGGCCTCATTTTTCTGTTAGAAACAGAGCCTTTGTATTAAGGGTGGGAAAATGTGTGTTATTAGGTCTCTGGTAATTAAAAGCTACAAGAGCTCCCCCGTGTGTTGCCACAGGAGAGAAGCTTTGCTGCACCTTCAGCTTTTAAATGGCGTGGGTGCAGCTAGTGCCTCTCATATCCTTGTACCCCCTGCCCCTTGAAATCACTCAGGAGTGTCCATGGTTGGGAGTAGCTTTTGTTCCCTTAGCAGATGCCTTCTTGATCAAGGCCAAGGACTCCCATGTGCTTCGAGGCCCCCCAAGTCCTAGAAACAGGCGTGATGTGTGGCCAGACTAGGCCACAGGCTGAGGCAGACAGGGAAGCTGGAATTGCCACTGCTCAGCAGAGCATCTGAAATGCTCCCCAGGTAAGAAGTGGTGGTCCCCATGAGGTCTGTAGTAGTTCTCGTAAATCAGTCACAGGACTTTGAAAGAGCCTGACCTATCTGAATTAATAAACTGCCTAATCTTGACTCTGAGCTGTCCCAAGGCAGCCTAAATAGCTGAGTCTTGTTAAAGCTGCCTGAATGTCAGGCCATCTTGCAGGTGAAATGCTTCTGAGATCTGAAAGAAGGACAACAACCTTTGATTTGCCAATTGCCTTCATGGTGACTAACAGAACTAGTTAATCTCCACTTAAGAGTGCCTTTCTTTAACAACAAAACCAAACAACTTTATCAATATTCTGCCACCAGCTCTTCACTCAGTGACACCTGACGTGACACTGCACGTTTCTCTGCACTGCATTTTCTCCTGCCCTAAAAATGCTTCTTTGGAAGTCATTGTCATGGATCCTTCACATTCAGGTGCAAGGGCTGCTGTGGTGTGGGTGCCAAGTGTTGTAGGTGTGCAGATGAACATATCATCTGCAGGTGTGCAGATAAACATATCTAGATCTATAAATCTGGGCATGCTGGGAAGCTGATGAGTAATGTATATGCAATGTACACAGGATCTTCACAGGTCAGATGATGAAATTCCACTTTTCACTAAACAAGTGGGCAAGTTTTAAGCTCCTGTATCTATCTTTTCCTAATTATCTGTATTCTTCTTGGAAGTTTGGAGTGAGATAGTGAAAACTGAAGGTTTTCATGTACCTATAAATGTCTAATCAGTATTTGGAAACTCTCTGGATTGTGGAAGGTAATCCCTCCAAAGCCACCACTGTGTTTTCTACAGCCTGCTTGAAACATATGGTCCTTACCTGCAGATCTGCCTCATGAGCCTTTCTAAAACCTTCTGAAAAGCAAATTGCTTTTCGAATGTATGTGTGGGCGTGTTTCCCTCCCTTAAGCTTTTCAACGTGTCCGGAGAGCTTCAGAAAGTCCAGTAGCAGGTGCAGTTCGGTGTGCAAATGGCATTGCTCACAATCAATAGGCCATTTGTAGTAATGAAGGGCATCCTGTGACTTGCCGGTTTTGCGCTATCACACGCCAAAACCAATTACATCAAACACAGTGACAATCTGCAGACCTTGCAAGGAGTCTAATGTTTTATTTATGATGAGTGATCGTGAGCATCTGTGACTTTTTATGCTGTTCTGGCATTAAGCTGCTTTAATATATCGAATGCCACCTTTTCTTGGAGATGGATGTTGTGCGAGAGATGAATAATGGTAAATGTCATAGCCATCATAAACAACGTGGTTACAGTCCCATTTAATAACTTACCTGGGTCTTGAAAAAGGACGTGTAAGTTTGGCAAATGCAATCAAGAGATCAGAGTTGTACAGAGTGTGTGTTTTGTATTCATAGCTTTACTTAACATGCAATGACTTTAAGCCATGGTAGAAAATTGCCAGAAGACTCAACTTAATGAAGAGAAATCTGCACTGTGAGCAAAATAAGTGGATTAAGAGAAGAACAGCCTCCATTCAAGCTGTTCTTTGGTACTGTTATCGGTACATGCATTCTCATCACTGTAAAGCAGGTCTGCGTGTAAACTGAGACCCTACCACCTCCTAACGCTAAGCCTTGAATTCAGTCTCTACCCTTGCACAACTTGTTTGTCTTCTAGACTGAAACAAATCAAACCCGAGTTATTGGATCCTGATTTTCTCTATTCTGGAAGACATGTTTCCCCAGAATGAAGTAGTTATATAAAATATTTGAATATAATGTTTCAGGAAAAGAGGTCTTTAAAGATGCGCAATCCACCAGGGTGGAAATTTCATAGCACTTGACTTAAAAGTGGGATTAAAATCAGTAGGGATGTAGAAGTAGTGTTATCTTTGCTGTTTTTAATACAGTCATCTTAAATATCTTATATGTCCTCCGTTTTACCCTGAAAATTAGGGCATGGAGAGACATCTGATTGCAAAATGGCTTCATGTTTCTGTGCTTTAACTGAGAAGGTCTCTCTGTGGAGCTGTTCCACGGGGGAGGGGAGCCTACTGGATAATGAAGGCCTGGTGAGCTCAGCTGGAGCTGCTGGTCGCACAGTGACTAAAGCTATTTGCTCCTCCACAGAGGCAGACAGGTGCAAATTGATGGGCTAAACCCAAGAGGGGCTGGCTGAGCGTCTCACAAGCCGCTCAGAGATAAATGAGCTGCCACCGCCATCCCCAGGCTGGTGCAAGTTACCTGTCTGCAGTAGGGCAGAGAGATCTAGGTCACCCTGCAGCCCCCATGAGTTCCCTGGCCTCTCAGTAGACTGGTCCTGCGACCGCCTTTCTCCTCCTCCTGGGGACTCCCTGCAGAGGGTTGGGTTGCCAGAGGGCCCACTGTGTCCCACAGCAGGGAGCTAACCGAGTGTGCTCAGCCCAAGCAAACCCACAGTGCTCACAGGAGTCACTTGCCTGCGTTAGCCGCCGGCCCAAGCGTGGGGTCTGGCCCTCACTCCAGCTGGCAGTCCCCACAGAGAGGAGGAGGACGGTGCAGGTGCGCAGCGGGAGGCAGCCTTAGGTATGGGTGCAGGACCCGCTGCCCCCCATGGGTGGCCATGGAAGGAAAGGAGCCACACGGCACAGAGGGGCCACAAGCAGCAGAACCCAAGCAAACCCTGTGCTGAATTGCCGAAAGTCCCAAAGCTGCAGCTGGGCAATTGCAGCCCGGCCAAGGTCTGGCTCCCAGCAAAGAGCTGGGGAGAGGAACGTCTTAATTCTGTGGCTTGAGCACTCGGGTACGTCAGGGCAGGTTTGGCAAAACTCTTCACTCGTGTTTCCACATGAGAAGGATAATGTTAATGAGGCTTGTTCAAAACACTAATGAGATGTTTAAAGTATTGCTTTAAAGTATTATATAATTGATAAATACTTCCTGTAAGGTTTGTGTAATCATTTCGATCTAATTGAGCCTTAACCTTCTCATTTGGCTTATGTTATCTTGTACATCCTTTGAGAGACAGGAATACATACACACGGGTGTGTGTGTGTGTGTGTGTGTGTG
>JAUBOD010000981.1:387897-398957 GCA_032353885.1 Nothura maculosa | reverse complement strand
CGGGAAGGTTGGACTAGATGATCTCTAGAGGTCCCTTCCAACCTTGTAGATTCTGTGATTCTGTGATTCTGTGAAAAACGTGCCAGGAGCAGGGAGGGCCCAAAGCAATGGAGAAGAACTAAACAAGGGAAATGGAGATAGCAGTCACAGTGGATTAAAAAGCATTAAATCTGGATGCAAAGTACTATGATAAAGAGTTTTACTCTCCTTACGTATGCAGACACAAAGTCCTACTCTTATTAAAAGCAATAACGAGAATTCAGCCAACTTCAATGACACAGGATCAGGGCAACAGACAACTCTATATTACACAGACCACCCTTCACCCTTGCCCAAGCTCGTGTACTCCCACTGCTTGTGGAGCTCTCTGTTCTTGAGTCAGCGATGAGATTTAGGCTTTCACTGAGTTGGGCTAAAATCCCCCTCACGGAGTAACATTCAAAGGAAAAAAATCCCCAAACACAAGAGTTAGGCAATGCCACCAGTTATTCCCTGAATCCTGGCTTTTCAGAGGACCCAAGGGAACTATATTCTCAGAGCCAACTAAATTTACATGGCACATAAGTGCCTAACACGTGCTTAGTTGCTTGCTTTTTCCCCCATTTTTTCAGTGCACGTCTTACTGGAAATCCACAGGAGCAAAAACAGTTTAAAACTAAGAATATTAAATGATTTATGTGCTCTAAAAAGAAGCACTGGTAGTGTATTTTAACAAGTTGTCCCTCATTAATAAAGATAATTGCTCCGTTAGGAAGCCTCCGAGGACGGCAGCCTTGTTTCTAGTGATTCAGAGAAGCTCCTAGGCCCAAGCCCAGCCGCGCTGACCTGGTTTCTCCTGTACTGCCTTCCCAACAGGGAATTCTGCCCCACCTGAGCCAGCCCTGCCCTTGCGCCCATCTCGCCCCGCTCCAGAGTCACAGACAGGCCTTGCTGGCCACAGCCTGGCAGGCTGTACTTGGATCTTGGCACCAGGGAATGCCCAGGTGGCAGGACCAGGCACGGTGGCCACCACAGCCTCCTCCTCTTGCCACTTTTGCCAGCTGGCCCCTATGCTATGGGGCACGGGGTTGCCACCTTTGGTGCTTACTGTGCCAGGTTGTGGACAGCAGCTGCTTCATGCTGGCTGGGAACCTTTGGGCAGTAACTGCAGCCCTCTGGAGAACAAGGATCTCTTACTCACTTCTACTGCTTTTAGCAATTCTCTCTCCACCCTCCAAAGAGAGCTGTCCAATTTTCACAGAAAACACGGGACCTAATTTGTAGAACGAGTTCAGCAGCTTCTGTCCCTATACAGCTTCCCCATCACTGTGGGACATGTAAGATTTACTTGCCATCAAGATACAACACCCCCTGCAACAGCAGATCTGGCCTACTAGCGCCTTCCTAATAGTTTCTCAGGGGCATCACTTCTTGACTCTCCTGGCCTGGCAAGACTCTTCTTGGCCTGGCACAAGACATCTGCCAGATGCTTGGAGCAGATGGGAAGCCAGAGCTAGTAGTAGTAGAACCAGTAGTTCTTGGTCACACTAATTTCAGTGTGATGGCTGTGAAGGGCCTACATCAGATGCATGTGAAATGGAGGTGGGTCACCTCGTGTTCCCTATCTCAGGAAGTGATCTCTTTCTTCCTCATGTACCCACAATTCTCTCCAGCAGTAATTAAATACCTTGGTGCTGAAACAAACTTGCAAGAGTTCTTTAAAGATGAATAAATAAATAAACCCAGAGAACAATGAAATGCTCTTGTGCTAAGGTGTCATGCCAACTTTCCACAGCCACTCCTTCCCTCTGAACTGCAACTGAACTGCCTTGAGAAAGGACAAAGACGGGAGGTTACTGCTGCTGTGGTGAGCACAGGCCTGCTGAGGCTGGGGGAACCCCAGGGCTGGGGTTCACTTTATGGACTGTGGGTTGTCCTACCCGGTGAACAACATTCCTGACTCCTTTTTTTCTCTTTACTTCCTTTAAGTAAGTGAGCTTGCTTAGGAAACTCAGCTACGCTGCATACACACGAGGCAACTCCCTGCCAGCGACCTTCAGGAGCTGCCATTTAAGGGGACGGGAGAGCTCTCCGTCTGGGAGAGCCAGGTTGCATGGGATCAGCAGAGCTGACCTCGGCTCCCCAGCGGGGAACGGCGTCACCAATGGGTGTTCACGCAGACCCAAGAGGCAGCACAGACTTTGCCAGCATCCCTCCCTGCTGCCGTGGGACAGTTGTCCTCACAAGGAGCAGCAGCCCGTGCGCTAGCACAGCCTGCAAGGGAAACCCCCCACACTGAGGCAGAGTGGGCAGAGCCCCCCATGTGTATGGGGCAATCCACCCACCAGACATCACCCTGCTCGTGGTAACACGCAGAGCCTCCTCCACCCTCCTGCAGTGCTGAGCGCTCAGAGCTAGGGCATTTCACATCAGCCTTGCCTCCAAATCATGGAATCATGGAATCCCTAAGGCTGGAAGGGACCTCTAGAGATAATCCAGTCCAATCCCCCTGTTCCAGCAAGGACACCCAGAGCACGGGGCACAGCGTGGCATCCAGGCGGGTTTGGAAGATCTCCAGAGAAGGAGACTCCACAACCTCTCCTGACAGCCTGTGCCAGGGCTCTGTCACTCTCAGTGTTAAAAATGAACTACTGCTTGGCAAATTCATAACCGGAAGGCGTCCTGCAGCTCTGCTACGTGCTCAATCGTGTTGCAGTGCATTTTTAATTAAGCATTTTTAAATAATCTGGATTAGCTTAGTCTGTCCAATTCCCACTACTTGGCATCACGTCCGCCCCATTACAGGATTAAAAAAACCTGCTGGCAAATGTAGTCCGTTAGTCACACTGCATTTAATATATGCTTTGTAACAAACAGGAGGGAAAAGCCGGCTAATTATAAATGAGACTTTACGGAAACTTATTACTCCATTTTAACAGCAGAACTAATTTGATTTTAAGTGCCACATGAACACTGCACAGCAGGCTTGAGCAGCATATAAAGGAGCTAAGAACGGCAGGCTGCGGAGGCAAACCACAAAGATGGTGACTAGAAAAACACAGCAGCTTCAGATCCTGTTGGTTGCCTCCATATAAATGTAATGTATCCTACTGACCATACTGCTGGGCAGGTCTAACGTTTGCTGCTGAATGTATTTCTCACATGTCTCTTTTCACTCAGTTACCTGCTTTACAGACACTTATTGACCCTTGCATGGCTTTGAACACAACTGAAATCACAGAAGGCCACCTAACTTCAGGTTCACCTAACTCGTGCAGACTGCTGCTTCCCACAGGTTCTCCAAAGCCCGGGGAGTGATCCGGGTGCTCTGCAAAGGGCTTTTCTCCTCCTGTCCACAAGCCAAACTGCCCCTGAGGACATGGGGGGGGATGCAACACTGCCACACAGTATCTGTGCCGGGGCTGTGAACCACACACAACTCAAGGCCCATGTCAACTAGCCTGATTCCGGTGTTCAGGGTGACTTTTCCCCTCAACCTTTTTATCCAGTCTATGACTCTTTGCCAGTGTGCGTAGCCAGAGGAAAAGATTTGGACTGTGTTTGTGAAAACAAAAGCTTATGGATGTTTACATTTGAATTAATGTTGGCTTGTTAAAGCATAAGTACATCCTGCAGAAAGTCACTGTTGCACTCTATTTTCTTCTTCAAATAAATTTAGTTTGAGATTTCCTCCTGGCTATGTCTGAAATCAGAGACTTTCCTTGTTATAGGCTGTAATGCTGTCTTTTTTTTTGGAGAGGAAATTGGTTTGAAGGCTTTACAAGAACTGTGGATTTTAGAAAGTAGGTTAAAGACATGATTGTTTGGAAGCGCCTACAATATGCTTAAGAAATCTGACACTATTCATGGTGACTGTTTAGGCTGCATTCATGGCATCAAAGAACAGGGATTCAATTATACTTGCTCCCCCTCAAATTTCGTTCTAACCTTTTCAGTGCTGTCTCTCTTCAGCGCCAAGTGGGTGGAAGAATTAAAAAATAAGTTACATAGTACAGAAATTATGACTAGTGGAGTACAACTCCCTACAAGGCAAAAGTGCAAGCTTTTCCTGAATCAGATACTGACCAAAGATGGGAGAAACTTAGTTTACATTGAGTGTTTAAGCAAGATTAAAGGAAGCAGTGTCATGCAACAGCACTTCTCTATTTCTTTCACATCAATATACAATATAAAAATAAAATCTAATTTTTTTTGTAGTCAATTGATCAACTGTCTAGCTGATTTAGGACCAGCAATTCTTCTCAGGCTTGGCTCTTATTTTGACTACTCTGCTGTGAAGGAGGCATCACAGCAACCAGCCTCGAGCACTTCCCATTCCCTCTGGTAGCCAAAAGCACTGCACTTGACTAGGTGAATACACGATGGCTAGTTTAATTTTCCTAGTCTGAGGAGAGATCTCCAGCATCTTTAAGTGCACTAACTGTGAACAGCAAGCAGAAAGTTTTCTGGTGAGAGAAATGCAGTTGTTCAAGTATCCCCAGGCTAAAAATTCTGTCAACCTTTGTCCACCTGTGCTGCTTTAAATGGCATACACTGCACATGTAAGATGTAGGAAATGGTGGTAAATGTGCTAATTCCTCAGTTAAGGAAAGGTTTGTCTCTGTCAGAGATGATAGTTTATTTCCAGTTCCCATGTAATTACACAGGATTCATAGACAGCAAGACACCAGTCCATAACCTGTTGTTAAGTCTCCTTTCCTGCTACAGGAACAGAGGCGTCAAACTCCTGCTTTTCTGGGGCCTTCCCAGTTTGGAGTCTGACTTCCTAGGGAGAAAGAGCAAGTAGCAGCTAGGGAGGAAGGCAGCACAGCAGGGGAGACCTGCAAGTTGCCCAGAGAGAAGCCCCTTGGAAGAGTCAGCAAATGTAAGGAGAAGGGCCATTCAAGTGCTGATCCATTTGATTTTCTGAAAAGTTCAGGACAAGGCCTCTGGCAAAATGCTCTTAATGACCCAGGCTGCCAAGGGATAAATATGAAGCTCCTCCTACAGATTAGGATTACTTAAAGAAAGTAAAAGCTAACAAGAAATTACTGGCTTTCAAACAGGTAAGAGTCAAACTTTATTCCTGCCTGTGGTCGCTAGCCTTGTCCACATCAACAGTGCAATGGGAGTGGATCAGTTGGAGCTGAACTCCTAGGGCCGACACTTGCACTCTGGGGTGACAAACACCTCATTCTAGCTCCAGTTTGCTCCAAAGCACAACATTTGATAGCACTCACAGCTCATCCTCTCATTTAATGTGATCTGAAGGGGATCCTGAGTCAGCCATGTGGCACTACCCCAAGAGCTCTGAGTGGGAACTCCTGACAGACTCAGATCAAAAGCACACACCTGATTTCAACCAAAACACCGAAAGAGATGCACAGATTAATGCTTTGGAAGAAACTGAAAAATAGAATGATAAAGTCCATATTAATAATTGCACAAATTCATGTAAAACTTGCACAATTCACAAAATCTGCCCACATATGGGCAGATGGGTTCTAAATAAATCCTTTTCCCTCAGGAAAGACAGCAGGTATACTTCCCTGAAAATATCAGTATTCACTGACAGACAACCAATAGAGCAAATGCTAGAAAACATTAGGATAGGACTACAGACCTAGAACCAGGGCACAGTTGTTCGACTCCTTTGGGAATTTACATCTTGGATTTTGAATGTGATTCCAGGCAGTCCATCCCAAAAGGAACAGCTGATGGATCAGCTAACTGGCTGAGGAGAGAAGTGGAAAGATGTGACTCTTACTAGCAGACTGTTCTTCAGTCTGCAAAGAAAAGATGTGCCTCAGTGGCAGGAAGAAAGGAAAGACTTTGCTCTAAAAATATAAATCATAGGGATATGATAAGATATGGTGAATATGTGATACTAACAATAGTTGTTGAATACCATCAGAATCAGAGGAATCCTTTAAAAAAATTCTATGAAGCAAAGCAGTATTCCTCCAGAAGCTCTGAATTACCTGTGCAACTCCCCATCCCAGGATAATGTGGAGGCCAAACAAATTGAAAGGGAGCTATTAAACCTAACAAACATGGATATAGCTTTTTTAGTTCAGAAAATTACAAATCTCTGCAGTTGGGAGAGGACTCGCTCTACAATCACTCTCTACTGGTCCTAATTTCCACAGTCTTCCTGAATTTGGTACTTTGGCATTTATGGTATATTGTTAGGCAGGACACCTAGTTAGGTGCCTAACATGACTAAACCATGTCCTGCCTAAAATGTAACTAGTCCTAACGTTTGAAGTTTCTGAGATAATACTGAACACCTCGCCTGGGAAATGGGACTGATATGAGTTGTTGGCTGTTTTTTTTCATTATCCTAGTGTTGCATTTACATTCTTAATGCAATTGTTGGGGGGGAAAGAGGGAAAGAGGGAGGAGGGGAGAGAATAACAAAAGATATGAGAAGAAGTTTTTTTGTTTGTTTGTTTTTTCCTTGCCACTGCTTGTAGCCCAGGTGTTAGGAGGATTCCTCCAAAAAATTACTGCCTATTTCAGAAATTTACCTTTATTATTTACTGTTGGGAAAAGGACAGATGAAGAGCATGCATGTGGGTGAGGCAAATGTACTTGTGAAAGCTCTCATTGTTTGGAGTTTCCTTCTAGCTTTCCAACCAGGCCAACACACACAAAGAGCACACACACACGTTTGCTGGGCCAAAAGCAAAAGAAAGAAATGAACAGGGAGAGACCTGCTAAGAGGTGAAGATTCACAGCTCAGCTGTTTCTTTGGAAAATGCTGTGGTTGGTCACTTGATTTACCATGCTTGGTACTAACTTATTTTGGAATGAGAGGGGGTTGGGAGGGGAGATTTGACCAGGGTAATGATAAATCCTCGGCAGAAGAGAGAGATGGTTAAATAGATGCTTCCTGGAATTTTTGTGCTGTAAGAAACTAGCTCACATGTAGTTGACTTCCTATTAAACAAGTCACAGAGCTTTTCGTTTATAACATTTACTATCTGACCGCAGGGAATACAGCAGCCTACAGAACAATTCCAGGAAATTCTGCAGAATCTTATTTAAAGAAATTAAACGTGTGCTCATTGAGAAGAGATAGTTTCATAATCTCATCAACCTTCAACTTCTATACAGTTTTTGATAAAAAAAAGCTAATAAAAGGGTTTACTTTCTGTATGACACACACACACACACACACACACACACACACACACGTACACACACACTGTCGCCACTTCAAGCTCAGATATTAAACTTTTGAAAAACACTGAGCAATATCACGGGGAGGAGTGGCAGTGAAAGCATCATCTTCCACGGATACTCCCAAAACTAGTAGATTTGAAAATATTAATGATCTGTAATGCACTGAAATAAAGGGAAGCAAATTGGGAAAAAAAACCAAAACAGTCATATTAAGTTATCAGTTAGTGAAAATAAAAACTAGAAAGAACTTGCCACTTGATTTTTCTAAAGCTGTAATAAAATAAGTGTATTACTGTGGGCAGTTTGTTTTTCAGCTGGAGGAGATGTAACTACAATAGCCCAGAGAACACATTTACAGGAGAAAAAAAGAGTTCAAGCTCATTCTTAGAACTGCTCGCACATCCACATTTAGAGAAGTACGACAAGCAGATTGAGTGTGTCATTTATCTCTCCATAGAACAAAGAAGTAAGGTTATGTTACATATTCCAATTTACTCCCAACAGCTAAAGCCTTCATTTCTGCCCCTGTTGAATGACACCATATGGCTGTTTGGGGTCTCTGCCCAGTGACTTTGCACCTGGCCACAAGTTTCAGCTTGGACTGCAGTGGGCTCTTCATACAAAGGAGATGAGTCCTGCAAAGGAGATGAGGATAATGCCTGTCCTGGAAGAGGAAAGGTTGGAAATGGGAGCTAGTTTGGCTACCCTTTTTTTCCTCTACAGTTTAGAGAAATGAGTTTACTAAGTCAACTCGGTGCCAGGGCCTCCCACATTGGTTTCTCTGCATGTGGCAGTCACTTATTCAGGAGATGTTTTTCAAGAATTCCATGGATTCACATCCATAAAAGGTTTTTGCCTCTCTCAGTGTTGATTTACATATGTCTTTACATATCAGTGATTGGATTAAGTCAAGAGTTGATAAGAGATCTGAATCAAGAGTTGATAAGAGGTCTGAGGAGACTGCATCACACCAGATTTAGCATCAAAGCTTTAGCAGCAAAATTTAAGTTAGAGATGCAATTATCTATTTTACTCCTGAATCCAAGCAACCACAAAATCATGGAATCCTTAAGGTTGGAAAGACCTCCAGAGATCATCCAGTCCAACCCTCTGCACATGCAGGGTTGCTTAAAGCATGTGGCACAGGGCTTCATCCAAGTGGATTTGGAAAATCTCCAGAGAAGGAGACATGGGTTCAGTTTTGCTGCAAGATGAGAGAGCTTGGGCACCTGACCCATTCACATGCTCGGAAATCAACTTACTGGCTGCACCTTCAGATATCTAAACACCTCTGTAAATCTGGTCTTCAGATGTCTGAAACTCATTGCTAACCTGCTGTTCCTGCCATTCACGAATTCTAACTCTCCTGGTCTTTTTGTTTGTTTTCAAATATTCCTCTAGTCTTCCCTTATTGGGCTTCTGAACACACAAAGCAAAGCCAAGAGCAGCCTTTGTGAGGAGAGGAGTGGATGGCAAGCAGGAAGGAGCTCACATACCTCTTGTCGTGCATACCTTTGAGCACTTCATCGAGAAGGTCTCCTTGGAAGGATAATGCTGAGGTGGTGGGTCGTAATATTCCTGTGCTGCTCCTGAGGTTTTATGGGAAAGGTCAGAGGGAACAGTGGAAGCCCTTGCATGGTGCCCACTCCAGATGTCTTCTGATCTGCAACCGCAAAAAGGGGTACAGTAAATTCACTGAGTCGTGCTCCGTCCTGAAGACTTGGACTTGTTACTAGAACCACCTGGCTTGCTTATCTTTGGCTGCTCGCATTCTTTGAGAGAAAATATACCCATCACTTGCATAAGTCCACCTTTATGAGGATATGTGCACATCATTTGATCATTCATTGCTGTTTTGGAAAGTTGGGCAGTCGCTAAATTGAGTGTCTGAGTCGTCTCAGTTCTTTGCAAAAGATAACAAGGAGATGGGTGTGAGGGAACCTCCTCTCCATAGACATGGAAAAACATTTTCTCCTGAAAAACAATCATTTTTAACTAGTCTATAGGAACCTAGAAAATAAAGATGACATTTTTCATACAATAAATCTTAAAAAGAGAATAACTATTTTATGAGTAGATGTTATATCAAGTTTATATTTCCAATTACCATGTCTTACAAAGATGCCTTTTGAAAGAATAAGAGCCATAAAACAGATAAAGATTTCTAAAACGGAAAATTATTTGTCTATTTAGAGCTTTCCCTTTATTTCTAAAATCCCTTTAAGTCTTACAATATCTGAAGAGGAATCTAAAATTGAGCAAAAGAACCATTTTTGTGCCTCTGATTAGACTCTTCATTTCTGTATTTCAAAACTGAATCGTCCTTTTCAGTGTTGCTGCAACAACTATAGCTCCACATCTTAAACCATAATCTCCAGTTCCATGTCTGAGGTTGACCGAAATGGGAGAAGGAACTCTTGGATGTGGCCTTAAGAATACAAGAGGGAAAAAAAGGCGGGGAGAGAGGGGTCAATATTAGGTTAATTTGTGGGAGAATTACAACTTGCTCTTTTTAACTTAAGAAACACAGTGTATATTCTTTTTAGGTGTTTGATCTCATCTAAACGCTTTTCCTAATTTTCAAGAGAATTGTAACTTGTATTTTCTTAAGATATATCTGGAAGAGGTTTTTGATGAAGGGCATTTCAAGTCTTATTCAGCATTATTAATTTTAAATCTCCTTTTTTTTCCTTCCTATGAATTTATCTTGAATTACTTAACCACAGATCTGGGCTTTCCTCAACTGTATTTTTGTTTTCTAGTATCATTCCACTTCACTAAGGTTCATCTCCATCCAATCCTACCGATTCAATCTACACAAATAATCTCATTCATTCACATTAAATCATGTTCTTTATAGTTTTTACATTTTAATTAAGACATTCAATAATAAGACCAACCCTAACATCTCCATGTGTAGTTGCCAACATCTGTGTTTTGGTCGAAATACTCCTGATTTTTCTGACCTTTGTCCTGGGTCTTGTGCAACTACCAAAGCATCCTGCACAGCTGTGTCACATAAATTAAATAAGCCGTGTGATTTATAAGACTTGCAGTTAACTTGAAAGCAATTCCTTTGGTACTTCTGATGCAGCTGCTTTCTATTGTATCCTGCTAGTTGCCAGAAAAAGGAGAAAAAAAAAACCACAAAAACAAACAAAAAAATAAAGTGCAGGAAAAAAAGCCTGGTGTTCAGCAACTGAATATGATTAAAAATAAATAATAAATAAAATGAAAAAAAACCCACTTTTTTCTTCAGATATGTTAAAAACACTCGTTCACATGTGTTTTCCTCACAATTACCTCCTCTCGTCACCTTTGCTCCTCTTTTTCTCCAGGCCTTTGCAGTTCAGTGTTATCCAGCTTCTTCCCTCCCCTTGCAGGGGTAGGGTAGGAGCTTCAGGCACAAACTCATTGTGAAAAAGAGAGGCTCTGGCCAGACTCTTCCTTATAAAGGAAGAAACTATCAGGCACCCAAATTACAGCTCCCACAAAACTCTTTCCTTCTCTTTAATCGTAGTATTGGGATGTCTTTGGGCCAGAAAGATGTCCATAAGTCTTAAATAAAATACTGTAATTTGCTTGCAAAAGCAGCTGTTTTATTCAGAGGAGGTAAGCAGGGGCAGTGCTGCTGGGGCAAGCCAAACTCCATCGAAACAACTGATCGAAAAGTTTTTGAGCAGCTGTGGCAAGGGCTGGCGCCTTCCTGATGTTTGACTTGACTCTGGGAACGGTCTTCACGGCTATCCCGTGAAGGTCTGTGACTTCAGCTTCCCTTTCTCTGGCCTTGGGTGGACACAGGCTTGGCCTACTGGCCTTTATGGTCCTTCTACCTGTGCCCAGACCTGTCCTTTTTAACTAATGGTGCAGGGAAAACAAAGGAAAAAACAATC
>JAUBOD010000981.1:374143-387797 GCA_032353885.1 Nothura maculosa | reverse complement strand
CTTTATGGTCCTTCTACCTGTGCCCAGACCTGTCCTTTTTAACTAATGGTGCAGGGAAAACAAAGGAAA
The DNA here is from genome assembly GCA_032353885.1 of Nothura maculosa. NCBI lineage: Eukaryota > Metazoa > Chordata > Aves > Tinamiformes > Tinamidae > Nothura > Nothura maculosa. The sequence continues at coordinate 387,728 of JAUBOD010000981.1, read as the reverse complement.
AAACAATCAATCAAAACTGGAGATGCTTTGCTAAGAAATGGCGACCTAATTTATAGCTATATAATTTATAGCTACTATAAAAATAATCCCTTTTCTGGAAAAGCATCTTCAGTATCTCTCTGCTATTTGCTGCTCTTTTAATATGCTCACAATAATTCAACTATATCCTGCTGAATAGCCCCCTTTGCTATGGGCAGTCATTGAGGTTGAATTTTAGGCTCACCTAGGTACCTGTTTTTCTCTATTTTTTTCATGAAGGAGCAGGAAAAAAAAATAGTTAGTTCCTATAACACACTAGTGTTACCATCATCCAGGCTTTTATGCTTAGATGCAAGTTCTCCTTACGGTCCACGAAACTCTCCTCACTATTACTTCTGTTCTCTGCAACTCTCCACCCCGTCCCCAACCTTATTTTATTTTTTTTAACCTACTTAAATATTATCACTCATTAAATGAGTATCATAACAGAATAGTTGAGGTTGGAAGGGACCTCTAGAGATCATCTAGTCCAGCTCCCCCACTCCAGCAGGGGCATCCAGAGCACAGGACACAAGGCACAGGACATCAGGGAAGACATCAGTATTTCAGCTTTTCTCAGGCCTGGATGCTATCCATCCCCTGCCCTTCTTTGCCTCCTCTCTCAGGCTGCCCGGGCCACCTGCAGAGGTTGAGGGGCAGCGCTGGCTGCTCACTGCGCTGTTAGCTCGTGTGGGTGCCTGGAGCCACCATCCCATCCGCCTCCTACCAGAGGAAGTCCCCATGCCACCTGGGCCACAAAATGGTGCTATTTGGCCGCCATCAGCCACCAACCAACCCCTTCAGGGCAGGGGACTGCCCCGATCCCAGTCCCAAACCCAGTCCCAGTCCCAGACCAGGACTGGGCAGCCACCCTAGGACATCCCGTGACCCAACTTCCCGCAGAGAACCTTGTGAAATGTCCCCATCGGGATGGCCGGCTGCTTGCCCCACTCTTATGTCTCCTGGCAGCCTGGAGCGCCATGCAAACAAAAAGGTTAAAAACTGCTTCAAACCTGGAAGCAGCAAAGAGCTCTTCCATTTGGAACGGGGCTTGACCACACTGCACCATCTCAGTGATGAAAAAGCACTTTCTCTGTTACCTTAACATGAGTGTTGTTCAAAAATAACAAACAAGATAAAAGAAATTGCCGGCCTGCTTTGATTTCTGCTGCTGTGGGCTGGAGAGGACCTACCTCCAGTTGCATGGGTATGGCTTCCTCGCTCTTCTCTCCTTCTGGTATCCATCAGATCCATGATTCTCATGGTACAAGCGCTGCTTATTTCTGTGTTGCCCCCCCAGATGAGACATCTTGGCTTTTACATGTATTTCATTCCTGAGCCAGTGGGGAAGGAAAAAAAAGTTCATTTTATAACCTCTACTTCAGGTTATTCATTGACCAGCACTTGCAGAACACATCCCTGTCACATTCAATCAAAATTCAGTAAGGACTTCCTGAAGAACAGAAGGAAGCAAAGGCCTTTAAACCACACTGAAAGTAGCTTCATCAAAGGAGGAAGTTTTTCCTATAATCAACATTTAACACATTTATTTGCTAGGTCTGCTCTCACTCTTCCTTAGCTCTACTACAAAGATAACACATGCTATCCATGCAGAGTATGAAAATTACACTTCTCTGATGTTGCCTCTCAAATACAACACTAAACACAGCAAAGACTAGCACATAAATAATCGCCATCAGCTCTGGGGCAAACCCAAAGGTGCTGGATGAAGCCTTCCCTGCCCTAGGAGGACGGGAAACGCCAATGGGAACTTCAGCATGACTACGGCTGGCAGCCTTTGGTTGGAAAAGTATTAGCTACTCACACAACTGTGCTGAGATGCCATTACGTAAAAAATATGGGAATGGAGAGCGAGAGCATCTTTGCTCTTATTTCCCATCCTAATCACCCGTTTTGCATTCTTGCCCAAGTGATTTGGCTTTCACCCACCAAGCAAAGACCTTTCTTAAGAGCTCGCCTTCTGCCTCCCCAGGGTGACATGAAACGCAGGAATTGTCTTTCCTTTTTATGGCCAACAGGGCAAGAAGGACGCAGTCTCTTCGCCCTGCGGCACCACAAGCGCCCCAGGGGTCGGTCTGGGCTCCCCACGGTGAAGCCCGAAGTTCCCCCTGCTCCCTTTCGGAGCAGGCCAAACCCGAGTGCACTGAAGAGGACGAGGGGAACAAATGATATAGATATGGTTATATTTCTGTGCCGGCACTCACCGCACGGAGCCGCCGCGGCTCCAGGAAGCAGGAAGGGGCCCGGCGGGGCCGGTGCCACCTCCCCCGGCCCGGCCCGGCCCCGGTGCGGGGCGGGCGGGAGGCGGCGCCCAGGTGCGCGCCCGCCCCGCCGCAGGTTCGGCTTAACCCAAAAACAAAGAGGTGCCCAGGCAGGACCTGGGAAATGTGGCCTTGCAAGAGGATAAAACTTGGGGTTTTTTTTTTTTCTTTTTGGTCTCTGTTTTTTAAATCACGTCCTCAGTACCAATTTTTTTTTTTATTTTCTTTTAAAAAGTTAATTTATCTTCTATCTGCGCTGCCTAGCATTTGAAGTTTCTTGGGCACATACGTAAAAACACAACAGGATAAAAGGCGAAAAGAAAAAAAAGAAAAAGGGAAGAAACTTGCCCCCCAGAGGCAAATGGGTAGGAACGGGCTATTTCAAGACAATTAACCCAGCTAATGGTTTGGAAAGGGAGGCCAGGAACTTCCCTGTGATATAAAGCTGGCTTGCGGGCACTCGATTGCTCCGTTTGTGGTGCTCTGCTGAAATGCGGGTGGATGTTTGAGAGGTCTCACCTTCTCTCTGTGAACGTGTGATGTGGGAGGACAGAAAAGGGGCATTTTTCCTAGCAAAGCAATGAGATGCTGGACCCCTCAGGATGCGTATTCTCCACAGGCTAAAAACAGATGCTTTTTAGAAGCTCTTGGAGATGCATCTGTTTTGCACAGAGCCTGAGGCAGACAGACGAGCCAGTATTGCTATGAGCTACTTGTTCATTGCTGAGTCTCATTCTGAAATATTCTTTGAGTCTTAAGAGTAGAGCGGTGGTGTGGATGTGACACTGTGCCATGCTAATCTGAGCTTTGGAAAGCTTCCCTAGGCCCACGGTGCTGCTCTACAGGGACAGCCCTTCACAGCACTGGGACCAGGAAATCTCTTTCCTTCCTCTTGGATTTGGGTTTAAGATGTGCAACTGTTACAGTGTAATCCTATTCTAGGGCTAAAACCAAAATCCCGTTTAGGTAATGTGTGGGCATCTGAGGAGTCCATGCAATGAGGAGATATCTACAGGAACTGGATATTAGACAAACAATTTGTAAATAGTTGGACCTCAGCAAGACTGCGGCATTGCGGTGTTTCTAGCAGGTCCCTGTTCCCACATTGCTTAAGGTGCTCCCACACCTCACTCTGTTAGTGTTCCTGTTTCCAGCTGTATGACTGCTCTTCCCTTTGCCTTGCTCCAGCTTTGCTGCTCGTATGATCACATGGTAAGCCAATTCAGCCTGCTTGCCAGCCAAAAATAATTTTCTTTCTGCTGCTTTAGTGAGCTGAATTGGCTTTGGGCTGCAATTAAACGTATGCTGGAGCAAGCCTTTGGCAGAAGTATGTGTCCCAGAGGGAAGAAACAAGAGGAGGGGAGAGGGGTACCTCTCTTGGCAGCAATGAGCAGTTAATTTTACTCAAGCCTTGACATGTGAAGTTACAGTTTGAGCTGTTGCTACCAGTCTCTTATTTGCTGCTTGTTACTTCTTGGAGCTGTCATCCCCACAGCAGAGACAGGAAAGCAGTAGAAATGCTTTACTGCTTCTTACTCCAGATCTCTAAGCAAAGGTGGTTTGGGCTCATTTGGCAGATTCAGGTGGCTCTATGAATCCTGCTTTGCTGTGTAGATAGAAACATTTGGGAAGAGCTCTCTTTGATCATGGCCAGAAGAGGTGTCTGCTCTGGGTTGTGGGGCATTAGGGATTTTGTTGCTCCTTTAGTGAGCAGCTTTCATACCAACACATGCTCCGCTCCGGTGGCAGAAAAATAAACTAGCCCATGGGGAGAAAAGTCACAGGGAGGCTTGGCTGGAAATGGAATTTGGAGATGGATTTGAAGTATAGGAATATCTTGACAGGAATTTCCTAGGCAAAATTCAGTGATCCAGGCAGGCAAAATGAATGTTTAAAAAGTGATTGTTTAAACATACTGTGGAACCAGGTGGCTGAAGTAACAGAGCCATGATCTGCACAGAATTAAGTAGTAAGATTTTCATTAAAAAGTTAATGATGTGACCATGCAGGTTTTCCATGGGAACTCATAAAACGGATAGTGGGTATTGAGGCAAATTATGTTGAAGTTTCTTATGTATGAAAGCCAGTGAACCAACCCTTAGAAAATGATGCTGATGAGGGAGAACCAGGCTGAGGTAGCAGGAGTAGTAGTAAGTCTCTAAGGAGAAAAATTAGAAAGAACCTTTGGAGGGACTAGCTATGTAGCAGCTGAATTTGGATGAGAACCATTAAAACAAGACTTGTTTCTTGAGCTTACCATGCTGTGGGAAAAAAGAACTAGATGATGTACATAAACAGTTTTGTATGAAAGAGATACCTGATTCTGTCACCAGTTCCTCCTTGTAGTGGAAATAACTGTTGTAATCAGATTTTGGCTGGCTCCAGAGGGAGTGATTTGCAGAAGATGAGATGTTAACCATCTTGATGTTTTTTTTCTGATAATTTTCTTGGGCACGTTAGCGTACTCCTAGATACTTGCTCCAGTGTAACCAAAAAGTAAATCCCAGGCCCCAAACCAATCTAGATGTAGGTGCAGCAACTAGGTCTCTGGGGAGAGATTTCTGCAGCCAGGCAGAGCGGGCACCACTGAAGCCAGCTATTTTGGTGGGAACACTGGCTTCCTGAGAACAGTGGGACTAAAATTAGCTTTGGAACATTTTTTACTTCTTCCCTCCATGCTTTTGCATGAAATCTGTTGTTTATTGTTATAAATACCAGGAAAAGTATTTGGGTTGAAGATCTCCTTTTTATTGTTAGTTTTATTCTAATAAAAGAGGTTATGAAATGTTCAGTCTTTGAAATGGGAGGTAAACTGGGTTTTGAACTAAGTAATTGGTTATATGTTGGTGATTCTTTTTTTTTCCTGTCAGTGTGGAAAGAAAACATCATCATACCAAATACTGCTTGAGCAAAAATATGCAAAAAGACGTGAGTGACTTTGCATTAATATTGTATCCTTGATATATGCTATTACAAATATATATATATATTTATTTTTTTAAGCATCAGAACAGAACATATCCTTAAACTTCTTTTGTTACTGTATGTGGTAGCATATCACTTGTTTGCTTGGCCATTGCTTCTTTTCCATGGCTGAGTCCTTCCTGATGTCTCCTGAGCAGTTGTCTAGTTCTGAGTTAAAGATCATTTGATGTGGTTTTATGGTGAGCAGGAGTTTATTGCACCACATCTAGACTGTGGCTGTGGAAAAGCCTGCTTCTGGGACACATTAAAACCAGACTAAATGCAGGCAGTGAGGATGTTTCCATCCAAAACCACTGTTGTGGCCATTTTTCCCTTTCAAACATGATAAGTAAAAATAAAACAAGTTTTTATATCTGCAGAACTGCTAGCATTAAAACTTCTCACAGAATCACAGAATAGTTAAGGCTGGCAGGGACCTCTAGAGTTCATCTAGTCTAACCCCCCTGCTCCAGCAGGGACACCCAGAGCACGGGGCACAGGGCGGCATCCAGGCGGGTTTGAAAGATCTCCAGAGAAGGAGACTCCACAACCTCTCCTGACAGCCTGTGCCAGGGCTCTGGCACCCTCACAAGGAAGAAGTTCTTCCTCACGTGGAGATGGAACTTCCTGTGTTTCAACTTGCACTCATTATCTCTTGTCCTATCACTGGCCAAGAAGAGTTTGTCCCTCTCCTCCCTGCATTCTCTCCTTGGGTGCTTATACATATTGATCAGATCTTCTCTCAGTCTTCTCCAGGCAAAACAGTTCCAGCTTGCTTAATCTTTCCTCATGTAATTGATATTCCAGTCCCTTAATCTTTGTTGCTCTCGGCTGGACCCTCTCTAGAAGCTCCAGGTCCCTCTTTACACCGGGGAGCCCAGAACTGCACCCAATACTCCATTGGACATAACTCCTGAAGGACACCACTGGCCACAGGCCTCCAACTAGACTCGGCCCTATTTATCACCACCCTCTGAGCACTGCCATCCAGCCAGTTTTCTATCCACCTCATTTCTTAACCATTCTGTGTCAAAAATTCTTATTTCTTCCTCATTTCTTAACTGTTCTGTGTCAAAAATTCCATCTTTGCGTTTTGCCAAAGTTTGAGGAAGAATTCATTTTTTTTAGTAGATCTTGGAGCCTTGCTAATAGCAATTCTACCAGTGAAGTTTCCTACATTATCACTGAAATGTTGAAGAATTTCAAGAATTAAATTTGCTTCTCAAAGATACTTTGAACCTGTTCAGGTCCTTGCAATCCAACTTGCTGTAAAATTCATATTGGTGGACCTTTGTGAAGGTCCCAGTTATCCTGGACCTCTAATTCCGAGGGCTGGCCTGCAAACTGTAAAGTAGGCAAGATACTGCAGTAAAAAGAGCTATCCATGAGTTCAAGCCACTTTGCTGTTTCCTGGCATGACTGCAATATATTACAGACTTTTATTTACAAGTTTATATAAGTAAAATATCTATGAAGCTTTATTAACATGGTAGGAGCTCTTGCCTCTTTTACAAGAGGCAGGAATTATGAGCAGCCTGACTTTGCTCTCACTTAATCTGCTCTCCCATCTAGTGTTTTTCTTTTCTCATCTGGACATAGATAAAATCCAATAACAGTGGACATTTATTTTGCGGTCAAAACTATCAAGGTTGGAGTCAACACTCTTGACAGTCATTGGAAAGATTTCTTGTGCACTGAAAATTTATGGACATACAAAGATGCTGAGTTGCTGAGTTCAGTAATTTAGCCTTAAAAGGCATCCAAACATTTTCTTCCTGATCAAAACACTTTATACTGTGAAGCTCTGAGCTGTTTACATCTGGTCTGTTTGAGGTTGCAGCATTGGTAATTTTATGCATCAAAAAGGAGAAAGAAGTATTAAATTTAGGTGTCTGTCCAGTTCTCACAAGGAGTTTGTCTGTTTTGACCTCCGGAAAAAGAAATGCAACAGTGGCATCCTGTGGTCTGAACAGTTAATGACAGGTGTGCCCACAATTTGTCACTGAGTTCTCTTGGTGGGTGGTAAGTGGATCTAGTCTTTTTTAAGAAAGTTTATATGAGAAATACATAGTATTTCATGTATGTACTGTGCACATTTTCAACTTGAAGTGCAAAACAAAGAGCTGCTATCCATTTTTTTTTCACTTGAACTTGAGTGTTATCTCTGTATCTCAAACCAATCTCAAACAAAAAACCACCACAGTGCATTTGACCTGCCATAGTTTTACTGGTTTTGGATTGGATGAATGCTATTTCTTTAGCTAGCACTCTCAATTTCCCTTCTCTCCTCCTCAAATCCTCCTCCTTCTGGAGGAAGATCCACAGGAATGATAAAAATTAAGAAAGGATTTTTAACAAAGAGCTTCCCATTGTGAGAAGAAATTGCTCTTCATGTGTAAGAAGAGCAGCGAGTATGAGGCATTAGCGCTACAAGTGTTGAAGGAAAAAACATCATCCCCATTTTTCCTTTAGCTCATGAAAGAGAACAGATTTTAGCTGTGCCTTTCTACTAAATGAGTGGTCTAACCTCCAATTTATATTTTGCTGGTCACTTTCCTATGGAATCCTTAGGTGCTAGGACAAAGAAGGGACTTCAGTTACTCACCTAGGAGACAAGACTTAGGCTCTCAGGTTTTGTTCTGGTGAACATTGCTCCTAAGAAGAGATACAGGGGAAAGATCAATAGTGACATTTTTTTTCCAAATAACCCATCATTTAGTGCAGTGTACTTGGCCTAGAAATGAGTGTTGCAGGAAAGTCCAGTGAAGAGAAGGCTTGCTTTTCCTTGCTCCTCTGTCACATCTCTTCCCTTGCTCCCATGCAGCGTGTGTGTGTCTCTCTGAGGCTCTTCAAGCTGTTTAACTAGGACAGACCTGTGAATTGCAGCGCTCTCACCAGTGGGAAATGGCAGCAGTGATCTACAGCCTCCTCAGCACTAAATGGGCAAGCTAGCGGGTGCATTACCAAAGAGCCCATGGGCACACCTTGGCACCCCAGTTGTCCTCACTGGGAAGCTGCTGATAGCAGCAGTTCTTCCCCAAGTTACAGGGACTGGGAAAGATAAGATGTTAAGATGGTGTCTTAAAGCCCATTCCTTCCTCCTTATATTCCACATCATGCTTAGAGATGCAGATCTCAAATTTTGCCTTTTTTTTTTCTGTGTCTCAAAGGCTCTACCTCTCTGTTATTTTTTTTTTTCATTCTATTTTGAGAATTGAAAAGCAGGTTGCAGGCAAAGTTGTCCCCCGCCACTTGCATGTTGAAGAACTTGTGGGCCCCAGTTTTCTGTTGTGCAGGGAAGTTACATGGAACCTTTCTCCAGAATGCTGGAGTGGGAGGCAGGGACACGAGAATAGCGGAGGGCAGGGGCCTTGTTGTTGCCTTTAATAACAAGTGAGAGTTCCCAAGACTTATGTGAAACTGCTTGATAGAGCTTGCACCACGATCCCTTGCCAGTTTTAATCCTCAGGCTGTCTCTTAAAACACGCACATGCATGAAAACAAACGAATGTTGAGCCTTGCTGTGGCTCCAGCCCCGTTAAACTCTGCTTCTTTTTGTCAGTTAAACTGACAACCAAGATAAGAAGAGCCGGTGTTAGTATCATCTGTTGCATAACAAACCGCTCTCGACAAAAGAAGCAGCCTCCTGTCAAACGAATTTCCTTTATAACTGCCAAAGGGGCTATTTTTAGTTTCATCTGCCATGCTTTGCTCCTAAATCATTCGTTTCACTCTGCTCTGTTTTTCTCGGATTTTCGCTCCCTTTCCCCACCAGCTCCGATGCCCGGTACCCACTGCAGCGGCGGCGTGGGAAGCTCTCCAGCTTCCCAGTGCCGGTCTCGCCACTGCAGCTGGAGCTGCTATTTGGTATGGGACACGTTGGTACCTGCCTCACCGCACCCAGGCAGGCTCCCAAGGGAGGGAAGCTCAGGGGAAAACACGTAAACCACTCCAAGTGTAGGTGAGAGATGTCACAGGGCAGAGAGGGAGTTAGATGAGCTCTTGCTCCAGGCCATGCTCTGCAGCAAGCGTGCTTTAAATTGCACAAGGGGGACCTACAAATGGTGTTTGGAGCAGTGTTGCAGGCCCTCTGTGTCAGGCAGTGAACTCCACATGCCATTAGGGAAACATCTCTGTTTTTTTCCACCAGAGATAAAATCAAAGTGCTTTGGGAAAGATGGTGTTTATTCCATAGGTCTTGACTCTAGTGTAGGCTGTTCTCCCTTTTGGTCTGTGTGACCCACAGCATGTTTTTAGCTCTTTGAGCATCAGAATGATTCTTGTCTCTTGGCTGAGATATAAAACAGAAGTCCTCCTTTCTGTAATGCATTAGAGATCTTGTGGTACTGCTTGCAAGAGTAGGAGGGCCTTAAGGCCCCAGTTGTTCTGGAAAGAAGGCTTGTAGAAAGAAGATTTTGCTCACTTGTAATTCTTGTACTTGTCAGGCTCTTGTGCGTGCCATCCTTGATAGCATCTTCCTAAAGCCTGATTCATCTGATTCCTGTGTGTTATTTTATACTCCATACCTTCTTCCTCCACAGTACACAAAAGCCTTACTGTAATCAGTGACTTTATGCTCACAGTGCTTTTGTAAGGTACAAGTTGCTGCAATACCTGCTTTACAGCTGGATTGAAGGAGGCATATTCACAGAGGCAAGTGAATTGTCCATGTTAAACAGGAAACATGGAACAGCATGGGGAGTTAAGCCTTAGCCCCTCAGGCGAACAGCGCAGTCTCAAAGTTATTGTATTAACATATTCTCGGGACGGGGCAGGGTTCACGTCAAGAAATAATCACTAGAAATGGTCACCAGTTTTGATTGTTTTCTTATGAAAAAATGAGTTTTCATATCACAAAAAAAATGTTTGCAAGAACATGCCGTGTGTCATCTGTATTCCTTCTTCAACAAACTTAGGTCACCCCTGATGCGATACAGTTCCATGCAGGCTGACATAAAACTCTTCTTGCCTTTCTTTTCCACTTTATTGCATCCTTTTGGTGTGTTTAACTTTTCTCACAGCTTTCATTGGGGTAGTGCTGAGTTTTATTTCTGATTCTGCTATTTCCAAGCCCCTGCGCCTGGCTTTGGAAGCAGGAAGAAGGGGGAAACACTAGGAGCAGGACGGATTGCGTCTTTTGGAAGATGCTTGAAAGTCTGCCAGAAACCTGCCAGGTTGCTGATGGCTTGCAACATATGAAAGCAGACAAGTGAGGATGCCTAATAGTTCAAGGTCTGTTGAAATAGGTTTGAAATATGGTTAGCAGTAAGTGCATTTAAAGAGATAAAAATTATTGTGGTTCTTCAGACTCGCAAGTGTATTTCAGCCATCGTTGTGGAATCATTTTGGCTTCATGTGCATCCCTTGGATTGTCCCTCTCTTGCTCAGATTTTTCTTTCTCAGTGCTTTCATTCCTGTTCATCTGTCACATTCCTTGCCTGGGTGCCTGGAGGCAGCTTTCCATTCTGCTCTTGTGTGTTTGCATGTGTGGCGTCCTTGCTCCCCTGCAACCTCTCTATGTGTGGAGCCTCTCTTTTGGTCATTTATCCCACTGGCTAGCAGTTTTGTGCCTTTGTACCCATATGTTGTTCTACAAAAAGGCCAGGTTGCATCTTCTGCTGAATCAGTGGCATGAGAAGTAGTGAGACCGTTCGTGGCCAATGGCCTGAAAAAAAAATCACTTGGGTTCTAAGGGTGAAGACTGTCTGACCTTCAAAATTCGTTTATGGCATGTTTAGAGGCTAGGGGTAGTAAGTCAGGAAGAAATGTGAAACTCCACTTTCAAAATGGATCTGAAATGAGAAAGGCCGATATTTCTCTCACATAGTGTAAAAGGGCTCTGTGCAGAAGACCTCATCAGCTGAATGCGTATAAGAAGTCACCAGCAATCATTAAGCTCAATCAATCTTATTCCCGAGGCCACGGTAACAGCTGTGGGTTTTTTAAACAAAGCAGGGGTGGGCAAGCAGGAGAGGAAAACTAAAGAAAAGAGGTTCTGCTACAAACACTCACCCCACCTTCACCCAAACTACACGGTAATATAGAAACTGGGTCAGAGACACCCTTCCCCCAACACTCTGTCAAAGTTATTTGAGCTTCTATTGAAACTATCACAATAGAAGAGTTTGGCTCCTGCATTCACTGAGCAAAACTGATTTGTGCTTCTTGGTTCAGACAAAGCTGGTCGGTAATTTTCCATGCAAGCACAATGCAGCAGTTCAGCTGATCCCTGAGAGCTGGTTTCTTGCTGATTTCCCTTTCGCTTAATAAGGCACCACTGCTTTAATTTACTGTCTGCAAAGGCTGAATCTTTGTTTAGAAGCCTTAAGCCTTTCCTTTGCAGTATTAGTTTAAGAACAGTACTGCTGGCCTTCGTTCAGAGTTCAAAAGACTGCATTAAGTCTATTGAGATGTTGCTTGCTCTGTTGTCTTACTGATGATACAAATCTACGTTAATTAATTTATTTGTTTCTGAGATAATTGAATTAAATATATTAGTTTGAATCTATTCAAACCATACTTCATAACACAGCTCTTCTGAACTCTTACTTCTGCCCATTTTAATCACATATTTAAGTCCTTTTGTCCTTGTTTACAGCTGTCCAATCAGCAGCCTCAACCTTTTGCTGTGCTGTATTTTTTTAAAAATATTCGTTTAATTTTGCTTCTTCTGGGGAGTCCTGGTGGCTTCACCTTCTCCTGCAAAGGATACATGCATGAGTTGTAAGCAAGCACAGAACCCAGGAGTCTACCCATTAGAAATAATATTAGTTGGCCATGGTTGAAGCACTTGCTTAAAAAGAGACACTAGTGAAGTGAAATAATGTGCTCCAGGAGATGAACCTGTTTTCTAATACTTTATTAATGCATTCTCTCATTCATTTCACTGCCTCCCTTCACTGTCCCAAGTGTGCTTCATAGAATGAGCACCTATTATGTCACTTTTTTTTCTCTCTCTCATTGCATAAAATGTCATTTATTTCTTGTGAATTCTCTGCCTTGATGAGTAGTGTTGCCAGGAGGTGTCTGGAGTGCTGAGGTTACTTGGGCCATGGCTACCAGAAGTCACACTGTGAGGAGCGAGGGAGCGCAGCATCTGCCCGAGACCTGGGAGCAGTGAGGGATAAGGGGAAGAGATGCAGTTCCCTTGCTTCCTCCATGGCTTAGTCCTACCTCTAGGTATTGCAAAATACTGCTGTCAGGAGGCAGCAAGGCTCTTCTACCAATTCGAGCTTGGTTCACATCTGATTGTTCCTCCTACTGTGTGTCCTAACACAAAAAGTGAAAGATAGCCCACTTTGTGAATTAATTTCAATGGTGAGTGTTTTCTGAGCTACGTTTTATTATATGCCCTTACCTTTCTCACACTATCCAGGTTAGTATATCTTGACTATATTCATTTATGCTACCAAAAAGAAAAAAAGAAAAAAAAATAGAAACACTTGTCATTACACTCTGTTGCCCAATGGGTAAACTAGAGACATATTTTTGGGACACACATAAGAAGCAAAGTCATTTGCATCCTTAAGTTTGATAGCAGAATAACTTCTTGTATTGTCAAGTCTAATCATTTTCCAGTCCTGTCTCTGGCAAATACTCTATCTATAATAATCAGGTCAGCACATGTGACATAGTTTTTTGACAGGGCAATATTTTTTAATAATTTAGTAACATCTCGCAGGCACAGAAATAGGGTTATAATTAGCTCTCGTCCCAAAAGTTGGAAGAGCTTTTCAGTTCATGGGAGGCTGCTGGCCAATTCCCTTATCTAATTGGATGAAGTTCCTACTTTCTCCCATTTATATGATGTCTGCTTTTACACAAACTCATTAAATGCAGCTGTACTCCAAGTTTATAACAAAAGCCTCAGTGAAGACCAAGCAGAAGCTTAATAGCAGTTCTGTTCTCTCTTTTTCATCTCATCTGGGTCCATTTTGGTGGTTTATGTATGCCTTCCTTTCTTTAGCACCTAATTCTCCCCCTTTCAGGTTTTTATTATGAATTATTGTTACAATTAGGAAGCAGAAAAATTGCATGAGGTTCATCTGCTTGTTCTGAAATGTGAAAGTTTACAGCTTGTTTTCAAGGAAGATAAACTTTAAAGCAATTACTTGTTTCTGTGACATACATAAAATGATTTTTTTGGAGTTAAGGTGCTGTTGAATAATTGCTACATTACTCTTAAATCTAATTATACAAAGAGACATTAACCTAATTATACAGAAAGAATACATGCACCATAGTTAATATTATATCAAAAATCTTCATTAGATTGTAATATTTTAGCAAACTAAATGCATCTTTCAAAATTGTTCATTTTT